>JAVJIF010005743.1:0-167704 GCA_038442645.1 Agave tequilana
CAATCTGCTGATGAATTCCTATCCATGTAAACAATATAAGAATCTGGGAAATTCTAAACAAACAAACTTCCAACAATCGCCAACAGATGACATTCTCTACCTCTAATTAGAGGTGAGGATTTGCATAGATTCTTCTACAACCAAAGGAGAGCAGCATAATAGTAAATTTATCAGAAGGCTGATCAAATTGCCAACATTCCTATAAATGCTGATCAACTTTCTAAAGTTACTGACTGATCACATCTCTACATGCTGGTAAAAAGGCCACAAAATGAACATTTTTGTTTCTGTACAGTTCTTGTAAGCTCAAAACATGCCTACAACCGACGGTAAATGTATCTGGGGCAAGGGACTGCTATTATCCACAGCTATTTACAACAACAAAGTTTTATGAGTTTGTTAAACAAATAGATACACCCCCTCATCCTTCACTATTAATTGTAGCCAAGCCTGTCTTTTTGCAGATTGGGCACAGGTTCTTCACTAGCAACCATTGCTTTATGCACTCCCCATGGTAATTGTGGCCACAATCTAGAGTACCTATGATTTCATCCTCCTCGTACTCCACCTGAAAACTCCGGATAATCAGTATAATTAATAGAATGTGTCCTTCTCTAAACATGAACAATAAGCAGAAGAATTGGTAGCGAGTGGAGTCTACAGATGACATGAAATACCTGGCACACGATGCATGCTTCGGCCTCTGGAGAAAATCTGGATAACGCGTCTGATGGTAGAGTTGTTGCTTGTGAACTATGCACACTTGTCTTAAGATTCTTTATGATAAATTCTTCTGTCAAGCCGGTTTTGACATCACCAATCTGTTCTTCAACGCCAAGAGTTTCCTGTCGTGGTAATTGAAAATGCTTAATGAATCATGATATCGACTAGTGCGAACAACTAAATTCAGAACATTCTTGGAGTGCCGCAAGCACATTTCAACAACTAAAGCATTTTCTTGAGTAATTTGCATTTGATAGCAAAATATATTAAATAGGTGTCCACAAAATTTTGCTCCCAACGGGCATGCAGTGGTAGATTTATCCAGCAAGGAAGTCCAACAGCCAGCTAAAATCCCTCAAGTATCCGTTTCTTTACCTCATAGGACATTTCATCTATATCCAGTCGCATATCTCGGTGCTGGTCAATGACATTCCCCACTCCATAAAACCCTGATATATCCATAACTGCAGCATCCTACACAAGCACAGAAAACCCAACTTCATTACATGCAGACAACCCATAATCTTATATTACCTATCCATGCAACTAGACAAAAATAGAACAAGATATTAATAGATCGGTCTTAAGCCCGAATCGTCACAGCTACCAGGACATAAAAGATTGGGGTTATAGTTTTCGACAAACAAGACTATGATATTAGAAGATTCAACCCAAGACAAAACTATGGCAAGACTTCTAGTTTGAGTTTGAAAAGGTAACACTTATTCCTGATACTTCCGATAAAGCTTTGTTATTCACTTGCAAATAAATAATAATATTTGAAACTTTCTGCTCAATGGCCTGTACATTCAAATCCATTATTCCTGGTTCTGAATATCATGACGACAACTACTAGTTGAATATCGACAACCAAAACTAGACCTCAATCAACCAGACTGGCTGTTAAAAGAAGAAGAAGCTACTGCCACTTTATATATAAAATAGAAGTTAAAGTGACTTCAACCACAGCCCTCGAAGCTCATTGAATGGTGGTACGGTCGACAAGTCCTGATTGGATTTCGATCCAGTGCAAGAGTTCTTCAGCAGATCCAGGTCCTCCAAATATCCCCTAACAGATCAATCTCTTTCCATGAACCACACAATGCTGCCAGATCCCAGGAGAGGGCAAGACTTTCCTCTTCTTTTCTTTTCTTTTCTCCTATTATCCACCCCCCCCCCCCCCCCCCCCCCCCCCCCCAAACCCCCAAAAAAAAGCAGAAAAGAAAAAAGAAAAACCAACCCCTCTTTTGGTGGGGTGGTTTTTCTTTTTTTCCTGTAGAAGGGCAAGCGAGGTGGCTAGGCACAGAGATAAAGCTATAATGAAATACCAGAATCTCAATGTTATTATAATCTAATGTAGTCTTACAAATTTATTTTTTATTTATTTCTTAGATTCATATTTAGACTAACAACCGTTTGGCAATTGGAGGGCAGGAAAAAGAGTCTTGAATTTTAAGAGATTTTTTGACAGGCACTTTAGCAAGAGTAGGGATTTGATTCTGGATAATTGTTTGATAAGAGGAGTGTAGGTGTAGAAATAAGGAGTTTTATGTCAAACTGTAGAGATAAAAGAGAGAGGATACTCTTGCTGATTCCACCTATTTGAAAGAATTTGTTACTCCTCAAACAGTGGGTTTGTGAGGTAGTTTTGTGTAGTTTTAAGACACCTCTTGGGTCATTATTGCTTGCCAACTCTTATAAATTTTAGGCCATTTGGCAAGAGTTGCAAGAATTAGCCACTTACCTAATAGGGTCTGATCTTTCCCAAAATTCATCATACCAACATTAAAATTTCTAGCCAAAGAAAATATCATAAACTTAAAATTTTCTTAATAATCCTTAAAGAATATGTTCACTCATAAATTACATCACTAGATCATCTATCTATGAGCAATACCACAAAGAAACACTACCGTGCTTTCTTCTGCCTCCTTTGTTTTTTCAATAAATTGTTCGGCAAGAGGCTTTGATTAGCTCTCTATGCTTTCATGACGAATGAGCAAATAGCGAAATTTGCAATCAAGGGATTTTCTTATTGTATCACTGATGTCTAATATTGGCCATTGCATATAGAACTAACTTCCCTAGTCCTTAGTTCTGTATGCCTAGGAATTTGAGAGATACTTTATTCTTTTAAAAATGTAAAGCTAGTCATTTAGATATTCTTAAAAAAGACCATCTAAATTGGAGCTTAAGCTAAAAGTCTAAAACTAAAATATTGGGACTTGGGAACCTAAAACTAAACTAACCTAGGAATTGCCTAAGCAGGACTTGATGATTACTATGTAGCAATATAGCTATATGGGAACCTAAGCATTGATACGGACATATACAAACATGCACAACAGATCAACACACAGGAATTCAAAATTAGCATATAGCAATAAAATGGAAATGCAGTGTTATCTCTGACATGTGCCCAACACAGCACAGATTCCCTATAGAAGTGTCCGTCTACGTAGATGGGAACCAATGAAGGGGGAGGTTATGTAGAAAACAACAGGAATGGAGGTTTTCCTTGGAAACACAGCAGTGAATGTCTACTTTTCTGAACTGTGGGGTTGTAGCGCCTCCTAGCTCTAACCCTGTTTAGGTCATTAATCTGATTGGATAAATGGCCACCAAATCCATTGCCTTGGATACAAATTGGTCTGCCTATGATATGTTTTTTTTTTCATATTTTTAAGAAAATGATCACATAATTTTCTATATATTAACAAATACAGAACCATGCCCTTTTTATGTCAAATTGATCAAGCAAAAGAAGACAAATTCATATCATCTATATAACACAACTATAAGCAATAATACAAGCAATATACCCACTATGGTCACTTTACTTACACTTGTCCAGGCCAAAAAAAAAAAAAACAGAACTTCTCATGATGAGGTGTTTAGTACAACTAGAAGCAATTCTACAAGCAATATACTCCTAGAGTTTCACAACTTAACCTTGTAGCAGCTAGAGCAAGAAAGGTGTATATTTAGCATACATCAACACTAAGAAAACAGCATATAGTTTTTAGGCATTATAACATGACCTAATATTTTCGGTCCTTTGATATTACTATTTATGCAGCTAAGGTAAAGGATGCCACATACTTGATACAGGTTTGCAATAACTAATTCAGTTTCGGGGAGAGAGTATGGAGAATTTCAAGGGCAAGCTGAGTTAAAAAGACTGGATGATAAAAAGAAACAAAAGGAAGAATTTTTGCAAATTCTTAATTCATCACCATAGCATATGGTTTATATGATGTTCTATGCTACCAAGCCTAACTTATCCTTTAGTGAAGGTGAAACAAAAAAACAAAATTAAAATGTTAAATTGTGATAATGATCGCATGTTCCACTTGTTCCAATAAGGAACACTAGCCACAATTGTTTAATCCATTTAACACTTGAATTTTCATCTAGCAATCAATCCTAGACTCCAGGAATTGTCATGGAATTGCACCTTTTCCTTCCATAATGCCCCCAATGAACTCTAAATATTGAAATCCATAAGCTTATACGAACTTGTATAATTGGTAACTTGCAAACCAATGATTCCTATCTAGCTTTAGAGATAAAAATAAGGGGACTGCAATATAGAAGATGGGAGTGCACTAGCAGTACCTTTACTTCACCCAAATTTTAGTTACGTGCTGGGAAACATGCCCATCAATGCCCATTGTACAAAGGCCTCGAACATTGTGCTAATAGTTCATTCACGCATGTGCATTTGAGTAACCATTTAATGGAGGAAAGAACATAAAGCAGGATAAAAAAAGGAAGGTCAAAGAATAAAAATTACCTCTGATGACAGAATCCCCATATTTCCATGAGTAATATCTGGAATTGCATGGTGTGTATGACGATGCCCAAAAATCTGTGCAGCATTGGGGGAAAAGTGCGGAAATCTCGACCTGGATTTAGACCGCGACTAGAAGGATTTACATCAACAGGACGCAAATTGTTAAGAGGATGCTGATAAGAAGTTGCTTGCATTTGAACTTGATGGCCATAACTCTGAAGTTGCATGGTCTGTACAGGTGACAGATGTTGATGAAAATTAGGCAGAGACGTAGGATTGAAAAGAACTGCGCCGTTCACACTGGATGAGGCATCAGGGAATGCCCGAATGCCCATATTTGTCAACTCGAAAGCACCTGAATGAAGGCATCGTCCTGAGAAAGGAGGAATTTGATTAGGTTAATCTGATACGGCATCTTCAAAATTGTCCATGTGCGACCAGCGAAAAAAAGAGAGAGACTATATAAGCACCTTCTTTTTATAAACATTATATAAATGGTTAAATACACTATGCCATGCCTCTCATACTACCAAACCAATCTGTTGTAAACTCCTCAAATAATTTAGTCATCCAAGTTTCGTGAAAAGAAAAATGAGACCAGGCAAATCGACTATGCTAGTATCAAGCACATACCATGCAGATAAGCAACTGGATGGTTGTAGTTCCAGTTAGAACAGGCCCCATCACCAATGTTATTCTCAGAGCCAAACTGCGCCATCCACACATTGCTTCCAGGATGCAAGGGTTGTCCCATGTGAGCTGCTTGAAGTGCATAATTAGGATGAGGATAATATGCAGATTCTGATTGAAGGCTGATGGCACTAGGTATATTCCTCACACTTCTATGAGATCCTTCTGCTGTTTGGACATTTCCTCTCTCTTGGTATTCAGGGTACTCAAAATTTGTGGAATCAGCCAGATTCACCACTGGCTCGTATGCCTGCTCCCACTGTGGAAATCCACAGTTTAGGGAAAGAAAAGCTACTGAACTGGAGTTTGCGGACCCAGTGATATTGTGCTGGTTCCCTGGAGGCACTTCTGCATTCTTCCTTTTGCCAAATCCACTGATACTATCAACAAATTGATTATTTCTACCAAATTCGTCCATACTGATGGCAGTTGGCAAGTGCTCGGAGGACCCATTATTCTGAGAAGCGGGGAAGTTTCTGCTAGAAGATGACGGAAACATGCAAGGGGTATAGAAGTTGGGCGGGGAAGCAGCACTATGACCAATATTTGGAACTGTGTGATAATTTTGGAAACCATTAAACTGGTTTCCATATAATGTGCCCCTATCAGGATAGTCCCTAAACAGGAGACCCTGTTCTGCAGTATTCCCTGTAGCTGATAGCATCGGATGCATACTTCTATTTGTGTAGTCAGCAATGTTCCCTGATAGCATACAGCAATCAGGATGAAAGTGACTGACACCTTGTCCAATTGCAGATCAAGTATTTGATGATTACATAGTGTATTTCTCTGACTCATGCTGGCACCTGGAGTTTTTATTTCCTTCAGAGAACACACTATATAGTTGCACCTGGTGACACCTCAGTTTTGAGTCAAGCCAGTCCTTGCTGTCAAGGAATGAAAATAAAACTGGGGTTAGGAAAACCAAAAACACAAGTGAAAAATCAAAACTGAAACCCAAGCTAACATAGGCGAACGGATGGTAAATAATGCTTATTATGCCTTCCATAAAATACAAGGATACATCATGTGGACTTTCATAAACTTGCATATACTGTAAAAGTGTAAATAAATGCCATAGCTAGAATCAACCATCAATACCAAAAGCTTAAGCTGATGGGTTGGCCAATAATGTATATCAAGCTATCACGAAACTACCTATCAAGTGGGCACCATTGGGCCCACATGGGAAAAGCTTCCAGTAGACGAAATAAATACATGTTAAGTTGTCCATGGTGAGGTTTGGATTCGGAGCCCATTTAAACCTGGTGTTCTTACTCCAATCCACCTGAAAAGCTTTTCCTGATGGGTTGTGAGCCAACAATGCATATCAAGCAATCTTAACACAAACAAAGAGCAGTGACACTAATATCTAGTGTATCTTGCTACTATTCTGCAGCTAGTGTAACTTCTAACAAAATAGGTATCAATATTAGATGGCACCAAAGGATTTTGCTTCTCTTGTTTCTCGTGTTGCAATTCACAAGAAACAAAAAAGTATCTGGAGAAAACAAAGACATACAGCGGAGCGCAAAATTAACGTCTCCTGCTATCCTTTATGCTGATTTTCCTTTTTCACTATAGCATACACTTGAGATAAGTCTAAAGATGGAACAACACCTGCCAACAGCTAGCCTACAGCATGGCTGCGTGAGCTGGCTTCCTTCATAAACACACCAGGAAGCCAAGCCAAGCACAAAGAGAGAATAGAAGCACAAAATGCATTTCCAGCAGTGCATGACTAAAGCATCACATTTCCTAAATCACAGTAACACTGAAAATCTTTCCATTTCAATGGAGAGTAAAAAAGTTCATCAAAATTGCACAGAAAAGAGTTTCGTCGATATGATGGAGAAGGAAGCACGGACAATGTTGGAATAGGAAACATTGGGAAAAGTATACGCATAGCCAAGAAAGCGATGGCAAAATCATTCTTGTTGAATGGTCATGAACGATAGAGAAAAGAAGGGGCCTACGCAGAGGCTCTGACAAACAGAGACAACACGAGGCAAAGTGGAGAACTCTTAATTGTGTGAACAACCTAAAAAAGAAGAAACAAAGGCCTGAGATCACGTATCTGAAAGTGTGTGACAAAACAATCTACATAAGTGATTCAATGCTTGCTTAAAGCAAATAGAAAATGATCTATTTCTAAATAGAATTAAAAGGAAGCTCATGGTGAAAATCCCAAATATTTTTGAAGTATTTGAAGAATACATAAAGATCTCACATGAGCTATGTAATATACAAAATCTATACACATTCAAGCCCATCCTGACCATGGTTCACAGTCGCGGTCTCGGCCGCCGACTCGACGGGCACTGAGACGGATCGGTCTCGGCGACTCGGATCGGTATCGGGCGATACACGCAAAACGTTACATAAAAGTTTAAAAATTCTGAAAAAAATCACGACAAAGCTTAAAAAATGTAGACATCTACATTCATGTATCACATATCCAAATATATCACCTAGCTTACTAAACATAAAGCGAAAGAATAAATACACACGTCGTCGGTATAAGCATATCAAAATACATGCACAATATAGTAAATTGCACAAACTGCATTCATAAATACATACTAATGTAGTTATTTTCACATTGAATTGCAATGAGACACAAAATCAGAATCTCAGTCTCCTCTGAGTTGAGTCGGCCGACTCGTGACTCGGACTCGTCTCGGAGCGGGCCGAGACGGATACGACTCGGCCGACTCGTCTCCGACTCGGCCGAATCTTTGAACCATGATCCTGACAACTCCACGTGAGTAGCCTCATTTAAAACGCCCATTTAAGTTTATTTTGACACGAGTTTTCATTTAGATGTTTTATTTTTCAATTAACCCCTCCCAGTCCTCATCTCCTACAGATGTTTAATCTCTCTGCTCAATCTAGCCAGATGGGACATTAGCAAACTACTGCGAGACATGAATTCAATCTATCTTAACATTCCCAAAATAAATGAGTTCAATCTGTCCCCTGCTCATGGAAAAAGAACAGAGAAAGAATGACGTCCCTCCCTTGCGCTCTTATGCTTGCTTGTTATGTGGTACCTCACGCTCTCTTTGCTTGCTCGGTCAAGTGGTCCCTCCCTCCCACTCTGTTGTAAAGTTATATTCCGCACATGGTTTCAAATATAGGTCAATTTCAATATATATTAGCAATATTGTATCGGGATTTGAGCTACCTAATGCGACACTAACCCTATAATATTGTCTGATATTGAGGCTGATATTACCAAGATGGCTGATATTGCTCATATTGATGGCCGATATTGATACCAAACATCACTGGCAAATACCGATACGGATACCAAGATTTTAAACAATGATTCAACAATAAGACAATCAACTTCATAAATTCATTACCAACTAAGTTATGTCATTATATTACTTGTAATTGGGAAATTGTGAAATTACAAACAATTAACTATATGAACTAACAACCATCAATATAGAAAAAATGTGAGTTGGGATTATAATAAACTCTTAAGAAATCTGTGTTGATTATATTTGGTTAAAGTCCATGATTTTTTGCGTATAAGTTGTATACTCACTCATGCTCTTGTACATGGAAATTCTCCAAAACCCAAACACGAGGACAACTACACGTGTGATTATTTTGTGTGAGTGTGGACATCCGGACTTGATTTTGTGCATGCATATATAATGTACATACTGATAAGACTTTTTCGTTGTATGTGTGTAGAAGGTATAATAATGGACGACAACTTATATCATAAATATTGCAAGACAAGGCATAACACACTTTGACTGATGCATGTCATGCCAAATTTATGCATGTCAAGTAGGGAGGAAGCCATGATTTTTTGGGTTGAGAACCTTGAGATTCTAAAAAATCTGACCAAGATTTGTACTGATTATATTTGGCAAGAATCCATGATTTTTTGGGTATAAGTTGTACATTGAATCAAGCTTCTATGCATGGCAATCTCCAAAATGCAAATATGAGGACAACTACACATGTGAAATATCGCCCGATAGGATATTGCGCGGATACGACTTTTTATGTATGGGCTACAAGGGATTTCATGGTAGATCATATTGGATATGTAGATGAATATTTGATTTGATTAAATTAGGTTGTTCATTCAATGCACTTTTTATGTCTAAGTTTGAGAGAGTTAACAACTTTCTTACCAGTATGAGCTTTCTAAACAACTTTCTAACCATTAGTTTGCTTTTAAATGCTTTTTTATCGTGTATTTAATGCAGTAGAAGAGGTCAAAACATGGCCTTTAATGCATCTCCCCAGGTCAAATATTTTAGCCATGCACTGTAAAAGCCCATGCAACCAACAATTTTGAAGTTTGGCTAAGAGTTAAATCTTTTTCCAACTATTTTATATAACATCCAGACCAGTCGGCAGATACATCAGCCTAATGTTTTAGTCATGCACTTGAAAGGCAAGCATCCAAGAATGTTGAAGCAGTCCAATGGCTAAAAGTTTGAGTCCTCCTCCAAGTATCCTATAAAACATCCAACAATCAGTTGGCAGATATATAGACCGAGTGTTCTGGTCTGCAGATACATAGGCCTAATATTTTAGTCATGCACTTTAAAGCCAAGCATCCAAGAATGTTGAAGCAACCCAATGGCTCAATGTTTAAAGTCCTCCAAGTAATTTATACAATATCCAACAACCAATTGGCAGATATATAGACCTAGTGCTCTAGTTATATGCCCTCTAAGCTCATGCAACCAAGGAGCAAGCCTTCCAATTTTCCCAAATACAAATAAATCTAGGCAAAAAAGGTAGGAACATACAACTTGATTTCTTGCTATAAAGAATCACATTCATCCCCATGGAACCAAATAATCCAATAAGCCAAATGTAATCAGCTACCAAAACCACAGATTGTAAGGTGTTAAAGAAATCATACATGCAAAATCTTAAAAAATTAGTTGCATGGTCATGAAATTGATAGCGTCCATGCAGTAAATGCTTTTGGCAACAATAGGAAAGGTGAAAAATGGCCCAAACAGTAAGTGCAAAACTTATAAAAGGTGGGACAGTCCACTTAATTCTGGATGAAAACTGTAAGTAGGACACGGTTTAAAATCTTGACATCGTATCGGTATCGGCCAATGGTTATTGGTATCAATATAGGCAATATCACCCCCGATATTGGTTGATATTATGGGATAACATCCCATCACGTACCGCAAAACCTGATGCAATATTGACGATATATAACAGAATCGGCCGATATTTGAAACCATGCTTCGAACCATACTCGAAGCAAAATCCTGTTTATAATAATGACAATTAAATTGAGCATTGAGTTGATTAAAGCATGTTACCAGCTTGGAATTTAATAGGATCAAGACACCATAGTTAGGCCGCTAAAAGCTCAAGATCATGAAATTATAAAGAGTTTGGCTCATCAGACTGAGGAGAGGTAAAGAACTGGCCATCAAGAACTGCATGCATGACAATGAGGGTTTGGGTGCATGTGTGACTCGGGATGCTAGCCTCATCATTAACCCCACACTCCAATGTCCAAACAAGAGCCACCAATCAGCCTTACAATGCTTGATGCAACCATATATCTTCAAGCATTTGACGTTAGTAGGGATATGAGTTAGAAATCATTATCATAGTGGCGAAAGCCAAACTATAGTTGATAGAATGGCTAACAGACCTGGAATCACATTGGACCAAGAAGGAAACCCCATTCAAGATCCTTCTTTCTACCAGATATGGAACTTAACTCATTTATTTATTATTGCCAATTGACTCTCCAAATGACAAATGTACGCAAGAAACCTAACCAATCAATCTCTACTTACGCTCATCTCTAATCTAGCCTGCACCAATAGCATGGACATGGTGTCCCAATGCTTCCCAAAGGAAGTCGCACAATCAGACACCATGGAGACACCATGTACCCATAGAGCAACCATACATACAGGCAGTGTTCAACGCGACACTTTGACACCTGTATCACATAACTCAGAAACAGTTCTTATTTTTAAAAGAAAAAGAAAAAAAGAAAGACTACCAGGGCATCATTGTATTCAAAGAAGGAAATGACTAAAACGGATATTTGAAAAGGATCCAAAAGATTAGAATAGAAACAAGTATTAATGAGCATTATGCTTTCACTTTTTATACTCTCACGGTCATCCAAACTGTTTCATGCTTTCTATGGTAATGGCTTGATATTTAAACATGTAGTGTTAAAAGAAAGGATATTGCTCTTGTAAATATGGGACCAATTATGTGTGTGCATATCTATATCCCAATGCTTTTTCTAGAATTTATTGTGTCGTACACTTTAGGACCACTTTAAGACACTCAGACACTTGTCACCTGTGTCCCGTGTCCAAGTAACGCTGCCCAGAGGTGCCCCACATTTGGCCCAAACAAAGCTCCACTTTTGCCCACATGAACCATGTAAACGAAGTCTTGAAGCGATGCAAGCGTCCATCATGTCAAATGCCCAATGGGTTCTGATACCATTTGCTAATGTAAAAACCCTAAACAAGAGGCATGCACTTGTTAATAAGTTGGAACTTTATTGACCCGAAAGAGAGAATCCTGGCAGGAGTCTCCGGTGCAAACTTATTCTAGGATATCTGTTAACCCGTTATGGGACTAGATCACTCTTGTATCCGTCACCAAACCACCCACAATGGATTCAAGTCGCTTAACCAATAATACAACAATCACCAGGGCACAAGGCTTATTCCCAGTCTTTCAAATAGGATGCACTAATACTTTTTCTCCATTAAGCACTACTATGGTCATCATCTCTCCTCAGGTAAGTGAGTATCATGTCTTTCTTACCATCTCAATATTCGTCTAGTCCTTGTCCAAGCAGCAAGTTTTAGACCGTAATGTCCTAATTGATGCACTAGTCAGTCTCATTGCAGATTTCTGGACAGCATAAAAAGATTTCCTGTATCATTGGCTGAAGATACCTCACTTCCCAATTGCTCTCATTTATAATAATATATTTTATCCATTCCTCCATGTTACTAATATCATTTCTCCTAGACTCTGGACTCACATCCAGCTCATAGAATCTATAATGCAACTTCATGGCTTTTCTACAAACGCATGTATCTCAACCTTTTTTTATCTTAAACATTTCTCAGATGTACTTGTTTAATATCCTGCTTTATTTATGAGAGCATCCTCTTCATCTCGCCTTCATTGTGATAAATGATTGGTTGTAGGCAATGGAAGCAGATTCTTGGTTATTTCTGAGAATTCAATGTGATCTATTATTTCATTTTCTCGTAACTCCGAAAAGATCTACATCTTGCACACTTCATCTCCATCTTGCACACTTCATCTCCATCTTACTGTTCCAACTCTAGAGTTCATTACTTTTAACATCATTAATTCAGACAGTATCATTAGCAACATGTTTTGCCACAAGGAGGGTGGATCATTTGGCTAAAAAGCTGACCATACGATCCAGAAGAAAAAGGCCTTATTGGACCTTGGATTAAAATAATGTAACCATCTATCCATCCATTCTTCTACCGAATACGGAACTAATCATTTTCCTTGCTTTCGCTGTATCCTTCTCTAATGTGATCTATTATTTCATTCTTCTCGTAATTCCAAAAAGATCTACATCTCGCACACTTCATCTCCATCTTACTGTTCCATTCCTTCTAGCATCATTGATCTTGGATTAAAATAATTTAACCATCCATCCATTTTTCTACCCAATACGGAACTAACCATTTTCCTTGCTTTCGATGTATCCTTCTCTAATAGGATCTATTATTTCATTCTTCTCGTAATTCCGAAAAGAACTACATCTTGCACACTTCATCTCCGTCTTACTGTTCCAACTTTAGAGTTTCATTCCTTCTAACATCATTAGTTCAGACAGTATCATTAGCAACATGTTTTGCCACAAGGAGGTCAGTGGACCATTTGGCTAAAAGGCTGACCATACGACCAAGAATAAAAAGGCCTTATTGGATCTTGGATTAAAATAATTTAACCATCTATCCATCCCTCCATTCTTCTACCCATACGGAACTAATCATTTTCCTTGCTTTCACTGTATCCTTCTCTAACGGACATGAATGCTTAATCCCGAGTCAAGGCAAAACCATAACAAAAGAATGCACCATGGAAACTTCCCCTCGTAGTCACAACTCAAGAACTCCAGTTTGTATAGGAATAATTTAGCGAGTCCAGAATGGTAAAGTCCAAATATGCAACTAACAATTGCTACTTAGGAACATCAATAATATAGTTGTAAGATTAGGGCTCTCTAACATGTATGAAATGCAGCCAGTAATAAATGGAAGTTGGGAAGGAAATAAATATACAATAAATGTTAGCCGCAAGGCAAACTACACTAGAGAAGTAAGCATTCTTCAGAACTAGGAATTCGTGAGACGAGACTGTCTGCTGCAAGCCCAGAAGCATGATCCATGAGCATCAATGGGAACATCAGTTAGAGATGAAGATAGGGAGTCAAACGTCAGTTAAAGGACTCTCAGTTGAATGAGAATGCATAAGCAGGAAGGAGGGAGAAAAGAGAGCGTAGAACAATAAGATGAGGAAATGGCCTGATCATCAACGAAATGCATAAGCAAATGGTTGTAGGGCCACTACCTTTGTACCCACTAAAAGATGCAACAAGTACTTCTGAACAAGACCAACATTCTGCTGCAGCACTCAACAATGGGTGAGGGAAGGAATAGCCTAAGCAACAAGACAAGTGTAAAATTCATGAGAGGTGTTCTTCAATTGACTCAGAGTGAAAACTGCACACAATAGCAGCAACTACAATAGCAATCACCACCTATCATGCAAGAAAGAAGTAAAATAATGTTTTCAGGAAAAAGGGAAGTTGAATGGTTGAGTAATTAATACATAACAAATGTGATTAGCCCCACATGTAGTAGGGACAGGGTAAGAGAATGCAAAGTGATAAAGTAAATTACAAAGAGTTTTACTAATTAGAAAAAGGATGAGTGTACTGTCTGGACAGGTTTACACTGCACTTGAGATAAAATGGTACGTGATGACATGCCCTGAACATTGCAAGCCAAGTAAACAAGAAAAACAATGTATAACCAAATTGAAATTGCCATATCAAAATGGAAGTAAGAGAAGGTGTCCATGCCAAATCTAATAATTAGTAGATACTGCCAACGATCCACGTAGTGAGTCCAGTACCAAATGCTCGTCCATTAACACAATCCTGTAGATAACAAGCATCATCAAATGAGATAGACAACTATACATAGTCAACTGTATGTAGGAAATATATGAAGAGCAAAAATAAATTTAAAAAATAGCTAGATTGATTATGTTAGGCTATAGGTCATTGTTAAATAATAGAGACTGAAGAAATGCAAGTGATAGATCACGGATGTATAATATATGAGAAAATATCATCAATTTAATGGTAAGTTGGTAACAGACACCCAAGTCAAGGATCCAAGTCTCACTTAAGATACCCGAGTAGTACACTAAAATCAAATTAGCAAAACCAGTACCTTGGGAAACCAAATTCTACCACTAAAAATCCCTAAATCAGATCCTGTATTTCCTGAGACACAACTCTGAGAACCAATGTTCCATTCAAGATGTCACGGTCGAACTACCAAAACCAACAAGCTTCAAGAAGTACATTTTGTCACTCCGAATGACACACCCTTCTCCTCCATAAGAACTGAGATATACATAATCTCATGATGGCAAAATCTTGACTGAATGCATTGGTGTTGAAAAGAAGACCGATGGAAAGGACATTTAATCGGTTCTATGATGCCCAGAGATTTTTTTTTATCTCCTTTATTGTAGATTTTAGAATGACTCCCACTAAGAATATAGAGTTCAAGGACGTATCTATCATATATTTGCTATTTAAAGTTCCTTGAGACCATGTTGTTAGAGGATACTAGTTAGATATTTTTAGTGAAAGTATATGCATGTAGGAGGAGTAAGAAACGAGGATAATTGTCCTTTTAGAAGTAGGGTGCATTGGTTGTGCAGTTACTGTCTAACCCACAAACAAGGTTTTACTATGAAGAGTGTACCATTTGCCGAAAGATCATGCACAATTGTGCATATGCTTCAACACTAAGATCTGTCGGTCTCACCGAGAAATCTAGGTTACTTCCACCTGTAGTCTCTAACAGACTATGGGAAAAATATTAGGTGGGACCCACACAGAGGGAGCTATCATATTTCAATGTTTTGGTGAACAAATATTAATATTTATTAGGTGACTTGTATCAAAAAAAAATTATTTTAAAAAAATTATTAAATATGTTTGATATCCATATTGAAAAGTTAATAAAATATGATTTATATTAAGTATGTAACTGCTCGTCAAAGTGTTTTTTTTTGTTATCATTATAATTATCATGTCACCATAACTCACGAGACCCAACCTTGCCATATCATAAACGCTCAAACAAGTCACTGTCATACATAAACACAAACATGCAGATATAGCCATTATTAACATGTCCATGATAGACTTATCCTTATCTTTTTTACTGTTTTCCATTCCTGTGCTAAACCATATCTGCAAATTGTATCCATTTCGGTGCTATATACTGCAAATTGTATCTGTTTCTACAGCCACCCCTTCTAACCAGAAAATCAGCAATAATATCCAAATACTGCAAAAAATAGCCATACTGCAAGCCAATATTAGTCATTAAAATCGAGCAACGACATCCAGATGTTGCCATAACAATATTTCCATCTCTCTTACATGTGAAACCTCCTCCCATTATGTTGTTTAAGCATTTTCTGCTTCAAGGTCCCATGTCTTCTCTCTTTTTCACATGTTCTCAATCTTTCATATCTATCGCCACCTCTAAGGCAGAAAGGCTTGAGCTTGCAACATATGTGAATCTACAACTTGCAAGTAGAAAATACTAAGGCTCTTAAAGATCTCACATTCCTCAACCTCTTATATTCTTTTTCCCTCTCTCGTGCCTCCATGTTAATACATAAATGGGTTTGAACTTTGCTTTGCAAATAAATGGGGTTTGAAATTTAATACATAATCTTTCATTCCCTTGCCAATCCATAATCTTCCATACGGAGTAGATATTGTTGTGTAATCATTTGATTAATTCTACAATCTTGTTTATAGTTATGTTGTATACAAGCTTGTACGTTTGCAGCTTACATAATTCTTAGGGGAAAAGGATAATTTCACATCTTTTTATGTTGTTGTCAAGTTTCAAATAATTTTTAAAATGTAAAAATTGAAATTCTGAGAGCTTTGCGAAAGTCCAGACCTTTTCGCTTCAAAGTCTATGCATTGTGTGGCTTAAGGACCAGTCACCTGGGCTCACACTTCCACTTTTTTAAACCATTGAATATGAAAATATAGTGTGATCATGTAACTAGAAGTCAATCTTAATCCTCTAGTATCCACTTCTCTCCTTAATTTCTCTTTGTTATGTTTTGTCCTTTTCATATATTCCCCGCGTTCACAAAAACTGAATTCTTGACCAAGTATTTGTGCCAAATCTTTTCAATCAAGAACAAATTGATCTCTTTAGCAGTCAAGAGTTCTTGACTTGTATATTGAGTCCCAATTTCATGTTACTATATGTTACTATAAAATACTTAACCTTTACTCGAAGAGAGGATCTTAATCTAAATAGAATTCTTGACTACACATATGCTCTGAACGTTTTGTGTATAACATCATTTGGCGTACATGACTGAACCAAATTGAAGATACATAGAACATTTGACATTCTGACATCATTTTAAGAATATTAATCTTGATTGTTTTTTAGATAATAGGATGGAGCAGAACTCCAGCCATAACTTGTATTAAATAGTATTAATAAAAGCTTTTACATTCTGACCAATCCTGATTGTTTTTACTGGTTGTTGTCCTGATACATTGTTAAACATTTTAAACAATGCTCCATTAGGTTAGAAGTTGTCTACGAAATTAGTTGGAGCAAATGTATTTACTTTGACAAACCTCTAATTTTCCTTAAATCTATTATCAGTACTTTTGTAGACATACCTTTCTGAGCATGTGCAGTGTCTACAGGTGGACTTTAGGAAATACGGTGTCAACTTTCTCTAAGATTCCCATTTATCTTTCTTTGGTCTTTTTAAGCTAGTTATGGTGACTGCATGTTCTATGTCCTATGCAGTTACTATAAAGATCCCATAATTGAGAGTTTAAAATCTTCATTTCCTTGCTCATTCTAGTTAAATCCAACGGAATTCATTCTCTATGACTAGCCTCCATGAATGGGGATTTCTGAAGTGCATGTAGCAATTGGCAATCCAGTAGCATCCCAGAGGTTACGCCAAGAAACCCATCAAAGTTGGAAAATTTATTATCTTGTAGGGTGCAATTGAACAATCTAAGCTAATCAGCTAAGAGAAAATTTAACCTGCTAATCAAATGGAAGCTTGCATATGCTGGCTCCTAAACCAGCTGAATTCAGCAACGGTGAACACCAGACCGACAAAATGGGGGGATTTAAGATAACGAATAAAGAACTCCTCTGAAAACGGAGTGCATGTTTAAGAATCATAGCGAATTCTGCAAACAGTCACCAGTAAAAAAACATGCATTGTATTCCCTAAGCTATTTCAGTATAGCAATCAAACCATATCATGGAAGCGCGGATCAAAACATGAGCGGAGAAACATGTCCCTTTCAAGAAATTTTCAGCCAATTTTCCTCAGCCCTGAAAACTCAGATCATTCTCATCCAATTTTCCTCAGCCATGAAAACTCAATTCCAAAATAGATTATTAATACACATGCATTGAACTTCATCACATGAATTGAACTTACCTGAGCTACTCAGTATAAACGGAAAATCAAATTATGATGTAATCGATAAAAAAAAACTCCTTTTCCAGAGATTTCATCCATTTCTTCCCACAGAAACTCCAATTACCCTACATCTAAAGGTTCCACCTTTTTATAACCACTAACAATACAAATGCTACAAATCTGGCAATCAAAACGCACAAATTTCGACACGAACAGAAAATAATCCACATTCCAGCAAAAAATCAAGAAGAAAAAGAGCAATCATTACCTGGGAGAATCCAACAACTAGAGAATAGCCCCAGACCGCGCTGCTCGAAAACACCTTCAAAATCGCAAAAAAAAACTATTTAAGGTGAGAGAAAGAAGAAAGGCTCCTTACAGGATTCCATTGCATCGACAGAAAGCAAGAAGAAATTGTATTAAAAAAATCAAAAAAAATCCACGAAGAGGAAAGGAATCGAAAGGGAACTCACAGCAAAAATTTGCTGGAAATTCGAGAAAGAGGGATTCTTTCCTTGAGAGAGAGAGAGAGAGGGAGAGAGTGACGAGAATTGGGAGCCAATTTTATTTATTGGTCATAAATAATTAAATGGAGGAGGAGGAGAGAACAAGAGGGGAGCCAGGAGAGAGAGGAGCTGCGGGGGCTTTCTTTATTTTATTTATTATTTATTATTTATTATTTTACTTTTTTATTACGGTTGTTTCCTTTTTTTTTATTTCTGAGGACGGGGAGGATAGAAATTGCCACAAAATAAAAATAAAAATTAATCCCGCTAGATAACGCCATCACGCGTCAAATGTGAGGAGAGATGCCAGCTCAGAGACTCGGCACGTGTGAGCGAGCCCCTCAGTAGCGTCGCTCACGAGAGACACGTGGATGGTCGGGATAAGATTTTGGATAGTCGCCCCATCCACATGAGCATCAAGTTCTATTTTTTCGTTTCGATTTTGGGTTTGTTTTTGAGCTACAACTTGTAAAATTATAAGTCGTAAATTTTTTTTATTTTTGTTATTTGTTTTGCTACAAAACAACTTACAAAATAATCACCCTCATTTTCTCATTTACACTTGCTACAATTAATTTTGTGGTTATGTACATCTCACTTTTACACCCACATTTTTCCACTTGCGGCTGTTATAGTTAATTTTGTGATCATGTAAATTCACTTATAATACACTTGCAGTACAAAACAGTTACTTGATAATTAATATATAAGTTAATATTATTATATATTTCATATTTTAAATATTTTAAATTATACTTAATTTTTATTTACTAATTTAATTTTAATTTTCTATTCTTTTATTTTTTATTTTTTTTAATATTGTTTCAATAATTTAATATTTTATTACTATAATTTAATATTTTTATTTAATATTTTATTATTTTACAAATATTTTATACCAAATTTTTTAATATTTTATTTATCCTTTAATATTTTATTAATATAAAAAAATTATGTTTTATTATAAATTACTATATATTTAATTTTATTAACTTTATAATATAAATAATTACTTTATTAATATTATAATATACTTTATATTATATTAATATTTTTATATTTAGTATTATAATTATATTTTATTTTTTAATTTTAAAATATACAATAATATTATAATAAAATTTTATATTATAATAATACTTTATAATATTTTGTAGTAGTATAATATTATAAAAATATTTTATTAGTTTTCTTAAGATTTTATTAATATTTATATTTTATTAGTATTCTTAAATTTATTAGTATTCTTTAAATTTTATTAAAATTTGTAATTATTTGTTTAGTTAACATTTTATTAATATTTTACTAATTAAATTAATATTTTATTATTATTATTATTATAAATAAAATATTAATATTACTAATATTTTAGCTCAAATTTATTAATACATTTTAATTTTCAATAGTAGATTTAATTTAATAATATTTGTAATATTTAAATCACTGCTATACTTAATTTTGTGGTTCACTTTTCCACTTGCACTTTTACATCACTAACCAAACGCCGTAAAACACAATATAATTTTTCACTTACATTTTCACATTAACAGCCAAGCACCGTAAAATAATATATTTTTCATGCTACATCATTTTTCTCATTCTCATTTTATGACTTACAAATTGCGGTCACTTGCAACAAAAATAAACATGCTCTTTATTTACTTCAGACAAAAGGGGTTTGTAATTTTTTTTCCTTTTTTATCTTTTCGTAGAGTTAAGTCCTTAGAGTTTTGTTTATGTCTGTAAATATGTTTTATGCACTTAATTTAGTGTCTTTTCAAATAAATTCTGTGACGCCCGATCCCGCGGGTACGGAGACGTCATTGCGACGTATATACGCAGGTCAGAAATGGCCTCACATATATACGCTAAGTATCAGTACAGGTAAGAATCAGAGTGTGGAAGCACAGTGGTATAATATACATTCCAACAAAAAAATACAAGTACATGGTTATCACAGAGAGTGATACAATATTACAGGAATATTACATCAATAGAAAATACAAAAGTACAATACATGAAGAGATATACAAAAGCTGAGAGGTGCTCACGAGCAGCAAGAGGGGTCTCGAGAACCAAACAGGAGAGGAACTGGGAGGAAGAGCTACGACAATGCCTAAGCTGCTACTGCGTTCCGATCGTCACGGAAGGATCCGCTGCGCACTCTGATCTGCTCCTGTAAGGCCATTAAGGTCCGATCTTTAGGATCTGGACATGAGAATTTAGGGTTGTCAGACTCAACCCTGCGAGTACATATAATGAAGACAGATGGCGTGCATAACAGGTACACGTGTACATGATCAAGTGATATGGTCCAACTACACAGGTACAAGTAATAACAAATAACATAAGGGAAATAAAAGGAACGACAGTAAATCATATATATATCGATGAATCTGAAGCTAAAAATATGCATAGAAGGCAGTATGAATAGCATAGGTACATGCAGTAAATAAGTTAAACATGTGATAAATACAAGTGTAGACAATGTAAGTACACCTAGAGGGGGTGAATAGGTGTACGGCTAATCTAATGAACAAAATGCGAAAATTAAAACTTAATTGCAACACACTTAGTGTAACCAACGAGTGCAACCGAATTCCCAGTGAAGGGCTCTGGACTAACTCCTCTTGATTCCTCTGAATAAGAGTTGAGGTGCTATATGAAGCTCTCGTGGTTAAATGCAAGTGAGGCACACAAACAATCACAACCAAGCATATAAGTATGATATGACAATATTAATCAATGCAAGGCACAATATAAAAGAAAGAGAGTTAGAGTTAATGGATCAAAAGCAAACACCGAGATTTATTTCGAGGTTCGAGCACCCAGCTCTACGTCCCCGCCTTCACACAGAAGGATTTTCACTAACTTATCCACACAGGACTTCCCACACAGGGAAACTTCCAATGAGGATTTGGGGCAATACAATTTGGAGTACACAACTCCTCTCTTTACAAACACAACCTCTACACTTAGAAGTTAGGCACAAAGCCACCACAATATCAACCTCACAAATGAGGGATGGGCACAAAGCCAAACAACCAATCAACCTCTCACTAGAGGGATAGGTCACAAAGCCACCACTCCAATAATCAACCTCTACACAAGAGGGATATCACAAATAAGGAGGGTTTACAACTTGGTGGTCTATCTCAACCACAAACCAATTCTTTTCCCACAAAACAAAGATCCTAATAGATAGGATAGAATAATAAGCTCAAGTGTGAGAAAAACCAAATGGAATGGAAAATAAATACTCAAAGAAAATCCTTGGAAAAACTAGAAATAAGGATGTAGAAGATGAACCAAAAACACTTTTCCCAAAATCACTTTTCTTTGATTTTCCAAACCCTAGAAAAACACCAAATCAAATGTAAACTTTAAAGCTCAAAACTCCTTTTTAATTGCTGCAAAAACACTAGTAAGATCAGAAAATAAGCTCTCAAAATTCTTGTTCAAAACAGTCAAGAGAAAACCCAATTTATAGGCTTTTTGAAAAGCTATCCGTTGACAGCCAAATATGGTCAGAATTGACCATCTGGTCGACCGGCCAACGGTCAAATTTCTGACCGTTGAGCCTGCCGGTCGACCGCCCGGCCCGGTCGACCGTGCCCAGAACCAGAGAGCAACGCGGTCGACCGCCCGGTCGACCGGGCCAACCCGAGAGTGGGTTGACTTCAGTCGGTCGACCGACCAAACAAGTTGGCCTGCGTGCACGTCCTTGTGCACGTCGTCGACCGGTCCGGTCGATCGTCAGGGCAAATTTCAGAACTTGAAAATTGGGTTTTTAATTATAAAATAAATCCCATAAAATCTCTAAAAATCCACAAAAATAGTTTCAGTATAATACTTTGATATACAAACATGTTTGAGTAAAATCAAACCATGTTACAAACATTTTGAACTATTTTTGTAACTTAGAAATTTTGCCAAAAACTAAAATCCGTATTTTCCAAAACTAGGATTTTTGAAATGGAAAATCGTTTTGTCCAAAACTCATCCAAATACAAAAACATGATATTGAAACAACTTTGAAGCATGTTGTATATGGATATAATCCAATATACATGAAAGATATATATATCAATGTTTTTGACATTAAATCCGAAAATAAGTTTTGTTAAAATACCAAAACTCCAAACTCATGAAATAGACTATCAAACTAAGTTTGTTTAAATAGTTGAAGCATAGATGTATATAGAACAAATCTAATATACATTAAACCATGTAAACTTGTTTTGATTCTATCTATTCATGAAAACTAAGATCGATTTAAACCAAAAACCGAAAACCAATAAACATGAAACTTAAAACAAGTGTGTGTTGTGAACTTGAGCATATCACACTATCTAATTTTTAACAATGGATCTAAATTATAAACTAAACAATGTACCGAAGTCTTCTTGTAGAGCGTCGTCTCCAAATCGACTCGATTCAAACGTGATCCACCGAGCTTGACTCCAACGAGTGCTAGATATGAACTTTGACGCTCGGGCTCTTAAATCACCATGTAAAAGCTCTAAAATACCTTTGTTGAAGCTAATCACCTACTAATATCTTGGTTAAGTATCTGAAACTAAACACCACAAGATTATTAGTAAACTATAACTACATGAGTTAATAATCATCAAAACTAGAGTGGAAGGCGTCTGGGCCAACAGACAAAACTAGTTGTACAAGCTCAGATTATGGGTTCACGGGATGATATGTCAAGGGGATAATCCAAATAAGAAAACTCTCATCTATATACCACATATCTCATGTCGCCATCGTCTAAGTTTATACAACTTGAATTGCCTTAAGAGTAAAGAACTATAGTGTGTCTGGAGTATTCATCATGTGTCATATGGTAAGGTGCCAACTCAGGGTATAACTGGAATATAAAAGTGTTGCATTTTAATTATCCAATAATAATAATCAGTACCGTTTGATATTTCAATCGCTTCCCTACCAGCGCCTCACATCACCGATAGTCCATACTAGAGCTCGCACTCTGCAGAACTTACCCGGGTCTGATATGCGAGTACCAGGACCCGAACAAAGGAGAGACCAAATATCACACGTTCCTAATATTATTACTGTTTCTTATGTTCTTATGTTATTCTTGTCCCTTTCCCACCGGCGTCCCACAACACCGACAGTTCACGCTGGAGTCCGCACTTCCAGTAGAACTCATCCGAACTCCGATGTGCCGGTACCATTATTCGAATAGGGGAGAGACAAAATAACACGTACTCCGGGAGTTATCATTGTACAGGTATGTGTGTGTGTGTGTGTTAATAGGCACTGAGAATGCTTATCACGCTAACACCAAGCGGTATAGGCAGGAGGGAGAAAGTAGCCCTACAGATTCAAGAGGTGGCCCCCACAGATTCAAGAGGTGGCCTCCACTACGTGTGTGGTGTGACACTTTGCTCCATGTGACACTTTGTTCTGAGGGTTGATACAGGAGGTAACCCAACAGATTCAAAAGGTGGCCCCCACATATTCAAGAGGTGGCCCCCACCACGTATGTGGTGTGACACTTTGCTCTGTGTGGCACTTTGCTCTGTGTAGGGAATGGATTCTAGAGGTGGCCCTCACGGATTCAAGAGATGGCCCCCACCACGTGTGTGATGTGGAACTTTACTCCGTGTGGCACTTAGTTCCATTCAAGAACCGCCAGACGCTAGCACGATCGTGGGATACATCTTTGTCATCCCGACACCAGGCATGTTCTGCCGGACGCCGGAATGACTGTGCTATTAACAAGAGTAACAATACAGGGGACATGAGTACAGGAGATACAGGAGTACAGGAGTTCAAGAGTACCAGATGTCTGGTAATAATACAATAATCATGCATATGCCAGGTACTACAGGTGTCAGGTGTCAAGTATAACATGTCAAGTACCGGTGTTATATATCATGTGTCAAGTATTGCATGGCAAGTACCGGTGTCAGATATCAAGGTCAGGCATAGCATGGCAAGTACCGGTGTCATATATCAGGGTCAGGTATAACATGGCAAGTATTGGGGTCAGATATTAAGTGTCAAGTATAGCATGGCAAGTACCGGTGTCGGGTATCATGTGTCAAATATAGCATGGCAAGTACCAGTGTCATATATCAGGGTCAGGTATAGCATGGCAAGTATTGGGGTCAGATATCAAGTGTCAAGTATAGCATGGCAAGTACCGGTGTCAGATATCAGGGTCAGGTATAGCATGGCAAGTACCGATGTCATATATGAGGGTCAGGTATAGCATGGCAAGTATCGGGGTCAGATGTCAAGTGTCAAGTATAGCATGTCAAGTACCGGTGTCGGGCATCATATGTCAAATATAGCATGGCAAATACCGGTGTCAGATATCATGTGTTAAATATAGCATGATAATCATTTGTATAACATATACTAACTTGCGTAAAGAGACATCATATATTAAAAGCCAGTTAATAATTATTAGACATGAAATGATCGTAATAAAGTAAGAAATGTACTCGCCTGAAATCGGGATAATACCGGTTAATATCCGAGAAATCCGCGAACCCGTGCGAGCAAGCCACTAGCCCATAAATATATATATTAAAATATATAAATATAAATATATATATATAACTATTCGATAGGGAATGAGAGAGGAGAGAGAAAGTCGTAGGAAGGAGAGGGAGAGAGAGTATAGGGTATTTTTAGAAAAAGGATTTAGGAATTTAAATGGGGAGGGTATGGTTGTAAATATGGGGAAGTAATTTAAAAATGAGGTGGAGGGTATTTTAGGGATGTGAGAAAAAGTGGTATATTAGGAAAGAATAAAAGAAAGAAAGAAGGAAAGAAAAGAAAGAAAAAAGAAAGAAGAAAGAAAGAAAATGGAGATGGGGGCGGCGGTGGCGCCGCCGCCGGGGAGCGCGCGCGTGGCCTAGGGCCCGGGGAGGAGATGGGAGGTTGGTGTTTTTTATTGTTGTTGTTGGAGTTGTTGTTTGTGTTATTGAAGAAGATGGTGGGTGGTGGTTGAAGGTGGTGGTTGGTGGTGATTGGTGGCGGTGGGGAATTAGAGGAGGAGGAGGAGGTGATGATGAGGTGGTTGGAGTGGTGGAGATGAGGGTGAATTTTGGAGAAGAGAAGGAAGATGAGGAGATGGGTTATGTTAAAATTGAAGGTGGGGGAGAGGTGGTTGGATGAAAAGGAGGTGGAGGAATGGAGAGGGGGAGTGGGGGAGTGGACGCCAGCGGCTAGGGAGGGCGGCGGCGGCGGCTCCGGTGGTGGAGGCAGCCAGTTGGTGAAGGTGGAGTTGGTGGACTTGTTTTGAAGGAGAATAGAATTGTTTTTGGATTTTGAAATGAAAAGGAAAAGGAGGATGAAGGTTAAATAGAAAAGGAGAAAGGAAAAGAAATGATGAAATTGGGGAGGGAGGGCGAAAGAGGGGCTGTAAGTGGCTGGGCTGCTGCAGGCGACGGGAGCAAGGAGCAGGCCATAGGAAAGTCAAAAGGGAAGAAAAGAAAAGAAAGAAAAATAAAGAAAATAAAGAAAAAGAAAGAAAATAAAGAAAAGTAAATAAAATAGTAGAAAATTTTTATTATTAAATAATTAATTTATTAGAATATCTGAGAGCATAAAGTACGGGAGTAGAGAAGGAAAAAAGGAAGAAAAGAAATTATCGGTAAATAATATTATTATTTTAATAGAGCGAAAATTTGACTGTTTCAGAAACGTTCCAAAAAATTCTCAAAAATAGAAAATATTATTTTAAGATATTTAGTGAAATCAGATTTGAGAAATTCAATGTAGTTTTTAAATTAAAAATCTTAGAATCTTCCGTCGATATCGGCTGACACCAGAGTAGGTGAAATTTTGATAAATTTAGAAAAATCTCAAAAATATTTTTAGATAGAAAATGAAATTCTAAGAATTAATGTGAAAGCTGTTTTTGAAAATTCAATCCCGTTTGAAAACCAAAAATCTGGGAATCAGTCAGCGATGCCGACCTACACCGGTTTTGGAGATTTTGCAGAAAAATTATGAAAAATTCTATACAATCATGAAAAGTCTAAAATATTAAAAACAGTGTCTGAAACTGAAATCGGTCAAATCGGACTATCAGAAAGGTCAAATCGGGCGGTATGCCAGTATCAGGTTCCAGGTCCGGGTCAGGGCTGACTCTAAGACTGAGAATTCAGATCCGATACCAAAAACATGAGAAATCACGACTTAAAAATAAATACTGGAAGGAAATTGAAATAATACGTCAAAAAATCAGGACACGTATCTGGGTACGTATCTCGAGAACGGGTGCTATAAATTCAATAATATCAAAATTTATTTTTTCACCACTTTACAATAGTTCTGCCATTTTTGGCATGCCATTATAAGACTTGGGTAAGGAATTATAATGATGATGGATTAACATTCTAAAAAAACTAAAGTATAGAAAACTACTTATAACAGTTGCCAACATTTTTGTTTTATTTCTCATGGGTCACCAGTTAACACTATATTAAATTTTATATAGCATGTTTATTAAACTAGTTTATTAATATTAACTATAAATTTTGATTTTAACATTAGAAAATAATATTAGTGGTGATGTTTTGTGATTTTTGTTGAAAACATCACGCAATAAAGAGGGATCATAGTTACCACAGAAAGTAAAAACGAGACATGACACGGAGATGAGACGTGTTCCTTAATAAAATCGGGAAAATTTTTATATACATAGATGTATATACAAATACATGAACACACATATGTATATTTATGAATGTATTTATGTGGGGGCCGGCGAGTTAGTATGTTGGTAACACCCTTTTCTTTTGAAAATAAGATTCCATGTTTTATCCTTGTAGGGTTATAGTTGTCGAAATGGATTTAACTTTTTAAGGCTAGAGAGTGAACTGTTGGAAATAATTCAACATGTGTGGGCTGACATATGTAAATTTAATGTGTATGACTATCTTAAATTATAGTCCAAATTAATTGTGAATTGTATGGCTATCTTAAAGTATAGTCCAAATTGATTGTGAACTAATAAAGTTAATAATTGGACTAATAGGTATTAAATTGTAATGGATCTAATGTGTAGAGATAATTATGTAATTTCTAATTTGATGAAGCGCCAAATTGAAAAAAAGAAAAACTCAGTTATTATTTAAGGGATCATGCTCTCCAAAAGAACGTATGATCTTCTTCTCTCTGAGATCCCTTCAAGCATAGAGAAATCTTAAAAGAATACAGATCTTTTGGAAGGTCTTCTTCATCCAAACAATTAAAGAGAATGTCTTGATCAGTCTTGATAGAATGGATATAGATCTTGCACTAAGAATAGAACAACTTACTTCTCTTACGGCTGAAGTTATTCTGATAATAGGAAGAACTTTGAGAAGTGAGAACGCTTTAATCGCGTGAGTCTAATGATCATAAAGCATGGCATTCCGGAAGCCTTTCGAGGTGCAGTATCTGATGAGAGAACTCTGGCTAAAGATTTTCTTGCTGAAATTGAGAAATGTTTTGCAAAGAACGATAAGGCAGAAACAAGTACGCTTTTAGCTAGCTTGATTTTTATGAAGTATAAGAGCAAGGAAAATATAAGGGAGTACATCATGCAGTTGTCTCATATTGCTTCCAAGCTTAAGGCGGTAAAGCATGAGTTGTCTGAGAACTTGCTCATACATTTGGTATTGATTTCGCTTTCTGTACACTTCAGTCAATTTAAGATCAATTATAATTGTCAGAAGAAGAAATGGACTCTGAATAAGATCATTTCATATTGTGTGCAAGAAGAGAAAAAGCTTAAGCATGAAAAATCTGAAAGTGCTCATCTGATCAGTACCTTAAAAGATAAGGGTAAGAAAAGAGAGAAAGATGAAGCTGCTAAGAATACACATCAAAAGAAACATAAAGAAAATGAAAATTGTTTCTTTTGTAATAAACTTGGACACGTAAAAAAAGAATCTACAAAATATCATACTTGGCGTACAAGAAAGGTATGTTCTATACTTTGGTCTGTTCTAATTTTAATTTAGCTTCAGTACCTAGAAACAGTTGGTGGTTAGACTCCGTTGCTACTACTCACATAAGTGTTTCTATGCAGGTTGCCTGAGCTACCGAAAGCCATGTGATGGTAAAAGATACATCTTTATAGGCGATGGAAAGTAGGTAGAAATTGAGGCAATAGGGCATTTGTTGTTAGGAATTGGTCTATATTTGGACTTGAAAGACACTTTCATTGTAACATCATTTAGACGGAATTTGATTTCTGTTTCTTTATTGGACAAATTTGGTTATCATTGTTCTTTTGGAAACAATCAGTGTAGTCTTTTATTAAATTCAAATATTGTTAGCACTAATTCATTGAGTATTTATGACAACTTTTATTTGCTTGACACGATTGCATCATATAATGAAACCTTTTATGTTGTTTCACGTGGTACAAAACATAAGCTAAATAAAGAGAATTCAGTAAGATTATGACATAAGCATTTGGATTATATATCCAAATCTAGAATAAAACGACTTATGACAGAAGGTGTTTTGGATTCCCTTGATTTTTCAGACTTAAATGTCTGTGTTGAGTGTATCAAGGGAAAACAGACCAAACACAAGAGATTAGGTGCCAATAGATCTTTAGGCGTCTTAAAACTGATACATACAGATATATGTGGACCATTCCCTATGGCTTCTTGGAATGGTCAACGATACTTTATATCATTCATAGACGATTACTCACGCTATGGGTACCTATATCTCATCTATAAGAAATCAGAGTCTCTAGACATGTTCAAAATTTTCAGAGTTGAAGCTGAAACTCAACTCAGTAAGAAAATTAAGTGTGTCAGATCTGACCGTGGTGGTAAGTACTACAGCAGATATGACGGTTTAGAAGAACAACGTCCATGACCATTTGCTGACTTCCTAGAGGAATGTGGAATCGTCCCACAGTACACCATGCCAGACTCACCTAGCATGAATGGTGTGGCTGAAAGACGAAACATGGCTCTTAAGAATATGGTAAGGAGTATGATTAGTCATTCTACCTTACCAGATTACTCTGGGGAGAAGCAATAAAGACAGCAGCTTATATTCTGAATAGAGTACCAACTAAAGCCAGGTCAAAAACACTTTCACATTTAGGGATGTCCATATGAGGTTAGGCCTTATAGGTCAAATGAAAAGAAATTGGACTCTAAAATAGTGAGCGGCCACTTCATTGGTTACTCTGAGCGATCTAGGGGCTACAAGTTTTATGATCCCACTATTAAGTCAATTTTTGAAACAGAAAATGCAACATTTTTTTAGGATATTGAGTTTGGGGGGAGAAATAAGGTTGGAGACATTGTTTTTGAGGAGGAATCAGTTTCGATCCCTACTACTGCTTTTTTTGACAGTGTACAAACTTCTATGCCTGTCATTGTTTGAGAAGCAGATATAGAATCTCAACAAGACAATATTGAACAACTCCCCACTCAAGATGAGGAAATTATTTCTGAAGAACAAACTCAATAACATCGAGAACAGTGTCACTAAGGTGATCCACAAGAGAGAGGAGAAATGCTATTCCAGATATGACTATATAATATTCTTTCAAGAACATGAGGACACTGATGGATTGGTGAAAGATGATCCAATCAACTTCCATCAAGTCATGCAGGATTCTAGCTCTCAAAAATGGATAAATGTCATGAATAAAGAGTATAAGCGTATGCAAGACAATCAAGTTTGGGATCTTTTTTCATTACTTGAAGGTAAGAAGCCCAGTGGTGGCAAATGGATATTTAAAACCAAAGGGATTCAGAAGGTAATGTGGAGTGATATAAGGCTCGTCTTGTAGCTAAAGGCTTTACTCAAGAGAAGGAATTGATTTTACAGAGACATTCTCTTCAGTTTCATCGAAAGACTCTTTTAGGACAATTATGTCTCTTGTTGCACATTTTGACCTTGAATTACATCAGATGGATGTTAAGACATCCTTTCTCAATAGTGACATTAATGAAACTATATATATGGTGCAGCTAGAAAACTTTGTGTCTGGAGACCCAAAGAGTATGATTTGCAAATTAAAGAAATCTATCTATGGACTCAAGTAAGCTTCCCGTCAATGGTATTACAAATTTCATCATGTAGTTGTCTCATTGTTTGCGTCAGAAAAATCACAATTGCAAAATTCTTTTAATTGAATAGAAGATTACAACGGATACAATCCGATTACAAAAGAGAGGAAATCTCTTGATTGATTCTCCTCTTTATTTAAAGCTGGGTTCTTCACGTGGCGGTGGAGAGTGAGTCTTGTTCTCCGTTGATTGGCTGAACGTCAAGTTTCTCTTGTGGTCCTCTCTTTGGATCTGCTGATGGAGTAGCACAACTCCTATCAGTAATGGAATCTCAAAGAGATTTAAAGAACTTGAACTCAACAAGTTAATAGAAAGAGTTGAACTCTTCTCAGGCTACAAGAGCTTCAAGTCCGAACTCTGCTGAGGTAGCTCTCCCCCTTGCCTATGGCTTCTTAAATTCCTCCACCAGGACTTTTATCATCAGTTCCTTTTTTAGAGGTCCCTTCCAGAGCCCCTCTCCAGCCCCTTAGAGAGGTTTCCTCTTTTTTCTCTCTCTCTCCCCCAGAGCCCCTTTTAGAAGAGGTCCCCTCCCCCCAGGTTCCTTCTCTTCTCTAGCTATTCATAGCTATTTATAGAGGAATTGGGGTGCAACCAACCCCTTAAATCTCTCCATAATGAGAGGGGGTGTAACCAACTCCTTAAATCTCTCCATAATGGGAAGTTATTCCCTATTATGTGGAGAAAAAATGGAGTGTAACTGACCAAGTTCGTGGCTGTCAGTTATAGCAGAAATGCAGGTCTCGCGTTGGACGCGAATTTTACTCTGATTTTGAGACGCGGAGCTCACAGGCTCGCGTCTGTGTTGGAACGCGGAGCTGCTCAGGCTTGCGTTTGAGTTGAAACGCGGAGCTGGCTGAGGTCCGCGTCTGACAAAGGACGTGAGGTCCGCGTCTGGCGACCTCCGCGTCTGACAATGGAACGCGAGGTCCGCGTCTGGCGACCTCCGCGTCTGACAAAGGACGCGAGGTCCACATCTGGTGACCGCGTTGATAAAGGACGCGAGGTCCACCTCTGGCGACCTCCGTGTCTAAAAATGGAATGCGACCTCCGCGTCTGACAGAGGACGCGAGATCCGCGTCTGAGGTTAGAACGCGACCTTCGCGTTTGCGATTGGAATGCGACCTCCTCGTCTGACAGAGGACGCGAGATCCGCGTCTATGGTTAAAATGCGACCTCCGCGTTTGAGAGGTCCACGTCTGAGGCTTCGTCCTTAGTAATTTTTTGATAGCCTACAGAACCCCCTCCAAAGTTTTCAAAACTTCGCGGTTGACTGAGACGAATTTCGAAATACTTTGGACTTCGATTGAATTTAGGCTTCCTGTAATTAGACTGGCATTCTTCTACGAGGCAGTCTTCTGGGATGCCCTGAGCTCGATCCCGTCTGGATGGTGAACTTTATGAGTGCACTGTTGAACTTCTTGAAGCCTCCAAGAAAGATCATCACAAGTGTCTTAGAAACTCAGCCTAGCACTTGTTATGAGCACTGGTTTGCTTGGTGTACTGTTAAACTTGTGGAGTTGTCGATTGCTTTTGTCAGTATACTGTTGAATTGATTGCAGAAGTAAAGACACACTCCTTGTATTTGATGGAAGAGGACACAGTTTTGGCACACTGATCAGTGAAGACGCGAACTTCACTAAAGTTGAGACGCAGTTCTCAATTTTTGTAGAGATGTGGTTCTCAATTGCTGTAGAGACGTGACCTTTACTTACTATTGAGATGCGACTCTTAAGTTCGTTGAGACGCGAAGATCTGTGCTTGAGACGCGAAGATCACGCTCAAAGCTTCTTTGAAAGGATTTTAATTGCCAGAGGTGTGATATTAACTTAACAAATTAAATAACTCTATCGGGAGACTTTAAGAAGGTTACTGTCAGAGGTGTGATGTTAACTTGACAGTGAGATCTAGACTTGTGTTTTGAATAAGTTTGTGGACTTGCTATTCTATTGATGAGAATAACAAGTAAAATTTGATCCGCTGGGGATTATGCCAGAGTCTATCGTCAGAGGTTTAGTTTTAACATGACTAGAACTCTGTTGGGAATGAAAGTTTGCTGTCAGAGATGTGATATTAATATAACAACGATTGATTTTGCGATTTACGTAATTTAAGTGGACCTATCATTCTGTTGAAGAGAATGACGAGTGGGATTGGATTTGTTGAAGATCCATGGAGATTTACCGTCAGAGGTGTAATGTTAACATGACGGGTTTGGGTTTGCGATTTGAGCAAATTGAATTGTCAGAGATGTGATATTAACTTGACAAAGATGTGTGCTAGAGGTGTGATATTAACTTAGCATCACGAAAGTGTTTTTTCACTGAGAAAATTAAGAGAAGATCATTGTCATAGGTGTAATGTTAACTTAACAATGAAATGCATGCTAGAGGTGTGATATTTAACTTAGCATCGAAAGGTCTCATTTTCACTAAGAAAATCGAGAAGATCACTAGCATAGGTGTAATGTTAACTTAACAGCGATTGATTTTGCGATCTGAGCAACTTTGATCAGAAGTGTAGTATTAACTTGACCGAGAGATTCTGCGATTTGTACAGTTTGGTGGACTCGCCATCCTATTGAAGAAGACTGACAAGTTGAAATTTTGGTCAGAGGTGTGATGTTAACTTAACCGAGATTTATCTTGCGATTTGAGTAGTTTGGTGGACTCGTCATCCTATTGAAGAGGACTGACAAGTTGAAATTTTAGTCAGAGGTGTGATGTTAACTTGACCGGGATTTGTCTTGCAATTTGAGCAAGTTTGGTCAGAGGTGTGATGTTAACTTGACCAGGATTTATCTTGCGATTGGAGCAAGTTTGGTCAGAGCTTGTAGGCTGTCTAAAAAATCATTAAAGACAAGTCATCAAAGGCAGAGTCTCAAACCCCAGACGCAGGGCGCGTCTCAGCCGCACCAAGGCGCGAGGGTCGAAACTCGCGTCTCAGCAGCGCCAAGGCGCGTGGGTCGAAACCCGCGTCTCAGCCGCACCAAGGCGCGAGGGTCGAAGCCCGCGTCTCAGCAGCACCAAGGCGCGTGGGTTGACACCCGCGTCTCAGTTGTAACCGTCCCGGTTATAGGATCATCACGGCCCACATAACGGGAAAAGTTAACCCCCATTATGGAGTATTTTTAGGAGGCACGTTCGCTCCTAGAACCTCTATAAATAGCCCTGTTGCTATGGAGAAGGGGTCGGATTTTCTGAGAGAAGAACCCTGAGAGAAAAGAGCTTGACTTTAGAGCTCCCAGAGAGGAAGAAAGAGAGTCCAACCCTTCAGACAACTTGCTGCGTACAAGTTAGTCTTTGCCTACAATCTCTTTGAGATTTCTGACCGACAGAGCTGCGTTACTCCGTCTGCCATCCGAAGAGAAGATCCCCAAAAGTTTTCGACGTTCACCCGGTCATCGAAAAATAAGATTCACTTTCTATCGCCACCTGAAGAACCCAGCACTAAACAAAGGGGGATTCAAGATTCAACATCTCCCCTCCCTTATAGTCAGAGTATAAGTTTGTTGTAATCTTTCAACTGATCTAAGAAAATTTTACGTGAACCTTTCTCCGTACCAAACAAGAGATGGCGACTCCGCTGGGAACTTTCGTTACTGACGAACAAGTTATGGCTCAAGGTGACGTCCTCTACAAGGGGAGAATGGTCGAATCGCTCGTTATAGAATTCGACCAGGCAAAATATGAAGAGTTCCTCTCTTTCGGCTCCAAGAGCCCAAAGGCCCGCGTCTACCGCAGGGTCTCTACGGGGCCTTACCCCGAAACCCGCTCTGAACCTCTCTCGGAGACAGCTCCGGTAAAGAAGGTCGTGGCCAATCACGCCAGGCGTAGTACCCGCGCCAACGTCTCTCAGGAGACCCGCGTGGTCAGCCTTCCTGGTGTCCAATCAGTCCACCCTCTTCCTCAGCACCAGGTCGTTGTTGGTTTCTATCAACCCCCACGACGCAACCGGAACGCTGAACGCCGACAGAGGAGGCGTGCGCGTCAACTGCAAGTTGGAACAACTGAGGCAGGACGCAAGGTTCAAACCGATGTCTCTGCTGCACCATATCCGACACGCGAAGTCCGCGTTTGGCAGCCCAAACGTGAGGCTCACCCAGTTGGCTCCTCTGAAGCCCCACTCCCCATACGCCAAGGCGAAGCTTGCGCGCCTCGCCGAGTACAAGAGGCACGCTCCTCTAGGCGTGGGGCCCAGCAGCCCTGTATCTCTCAAGCGTCTCTGCCCCGGCACAATAATCAGCCACGCGATAGTCGCCTCTCTTCTCAACAGAGACGCCAGACGCGCGTCCTGAAGACGCGACGCAAGAGCTGCATTCATGCGCCCCGCGTCGCTGAACCCTGCGTCCTAACAGTACAGGACAAGGAAGCTTTCCGCCCTCGACATTGCGAGGCTAATCTCTTTGATCCTGCTTCCACGGATCTGAGAGATTATTTGACAAAGAAAAGAAGTGCTAATCAAATCACTTCGTCATGTTGCTGCCAACGGCTTATCACAATGCTCTCCGAATGCCGTTGCAATTCAGGTGCAAACCAGCAGTGTTTAGTTAGACAGCTGACCCTGATTCCCCGATTAGCTAAGAGGAGTCGTTCCCACAGGAGGAGGGTCTTCTCTGACACTGAATATTCCGAGCTCACTGCTAACATGGCGAGCAGGAGCAGGGGAAAACACCTGCAGTCAGTTCCGATAATGAATCTGACACAGAAACCGGAAGGAGTGTACCGACACACTCGCACTCGAACCGGGGCAATTCCCCCGATTGACTACAATGCTCTAGTCTGGGCATTGAGGTGAATGACTCGCATTCCGCTATTGCAGAGTCGCAGGCTTCAAATTCCTCCATGGAGAAAGAAGCCTACATATATATGACTAGCACTCCTGAGGAGACCGCCAGGCGCTTGGAGCAGCTGTTTTCCATTATGTTTGCAAAGGGAGAAAACTTACAAATAAAAAGTTTGAGGAGCTAAATTACAAGTATTCTTAAAAAGATTACAAGTAGATCTCCTCAGAGATTCTGGAGAAGTGTGCCGATAGGAGTCTGGTCAGCGCGCGACCACTTTGTCCCTTTGACGATGCGAGCGATGAGATTCCCTTCTCGCCTGGTTCCGGGAATCAGAGAATAGAGGATTGGTAGAACCCTCTGACTACTTCTCAAAACCACTTCTGTGAGGAATTCCTTCTCGCCTGGTTCCGGAGATTCCTTGAGGAAAAGAGGTTGTTAGGGTATCGCCACCCTGAAAAGAGAAGTATTTCTCTTGGAAGGTCTCTGAATTAGAGAACGCACGATGCGTTATGAAGAAGTCTCTGCTTGTGGAGTCCTCTCTCTCCTGTGCCCTGCGATCCCTCTCCCTTGTGCCCCTGATGGGCTATTTATAGGGAAAGTAAGGGTATAATCATCCCCTTTGAAGATATAGAAACAGATTGAACCGAATCTGTTTGAATCTGGAAAGTAGCCTTGCTGCGAGGCTATAATAGCTTCCGCGGAGCTAGAAAATGGCAAGTCGGTTGATCTTTCCGATGTGTTATGATCCTTTCCATATTGTTAGGAGATTCTCCTTGATCCACTTACTCGTTTCAAGAGAGTCAAGAGATTGTGGCAATCACCTGCCATATTTGAATCCTGATTGGATTTGATTAGATTGAATCCGATCTTATCAGGAGTTTTGATTAGTCAAAGGTTGACCATAACAGGCTGATGGCGGAGCTGCCCGCTTTGAAGCTCATAGCGGAGCTAGAGGCAATTCCTGACGAAGTCCGAAAAGAGGCTTTTCGGCGAAGCTGTCAGTTAGCTTCCTGGCGATGCTCTGGATGATGTTAGCCTCTCAAGCGAGGCTATCTCCTTGGGCTAATGTAATGCTAAATGCTAGCATTTTAGACCTGCTGAGGTCTGTTTAGAAACAATCCGGGTTCACTGTTCTGCTTGCTGGATCAGTGGAGTCCAAACCGCTTCCTTGTCCCTTGGAGTTGGGTGAAAAACTGGTCTTCAGCTCGTCTGTCCCTTGTCTTTTGTAAATGTCAACAAGTTTAGACATCGTTCGGACCAATGAGAATCTTGTCTTTTTTAAGTGTCAACAAGACCCCCTTCAAAGTTTTCGAAAGTCTGCAATAGCCCAGACTTCGAAATACTTTGAACTGCTGTGATGGTGGTGTGGAGTATGAACATCGCCATGATGGTTGAGTTCAGCTTCGCCTTCAATCCTGCTTTGGGATGGATCCGCCGAAGAGTTTGCACTGGTTCGCGAATAGCTTCGCGTCGGGGTAGCTCCGCATCTGGGCTTTCAAGAAATAAGTTCGCTTTGGAACTCCTGTTGCTTTTTCAAAGCCAACTGCCGTGGGGCGATTACGAGGAGGATCATTCCTTCTTTCGCGCCAATCGAGAGAGATGTTCTCCGATTTGCACGTTTCCAAGGGAGGATATTCCCTTTATTCAAGGCGCCATAAGTGCCTTTTATGAGGGAGACGTTTTCTTCCCTTGTACGGTTCCAATGGGAACCGTTCCTGTCCTCAAGGCGCAATCAATGCCTTAAGTGCGCTCGTGCTTCCACGCTTGAGGTGGTTGTGCTCAGGCCATGGGGCCTATAAATAGGACACTTGAGGTCCTCTGAAGAGAAGTGCCTTGCCTTTCTTCTTCCCTTCTCTTGGTTGAAAGAGATACTCAGATCTCTGAATTAGTGAGAAAGCCCACTCTGGTTGTCTAACCGGCCAAGGACCAGTAAGTCTTGATCATTCAAAGACTTCACCGCTTTTTAGGGAACTCATCTCCCTTGATTTAGCTTTGGCAGCTCGCTTCAGAGATTAGCTTCCCTTATTCTTCATCTTGCAATTGGCTGTTGCAGAGAAGGATCTCATCACGGCTTTCTGCGAAACCATCATCTTGATTTGATCAGAAAGACCATTGCTTGTTAAGTCCGCTGCGCAGGCAGGACTTGGGACTTGGCTTCTTCAATAGTTGAGCCAGTCTTGCCATATTGGCGAGGTTGAGACTGTTCTTCACAAGATAAGTCTGACTTTGCCGTATAGGCGAGGCTAGGACTTGGCGTTTGCTGAGCCAGCCCATGGTTGCTGTGCAGGTGGAACTTGTCCTCTGCTGAAGTCGGATTGCTTTGCCGCTGAAGAATCTGACTTAATATTTTTGCAGCTCTTTATGTGCTTAACTGCTAACTTGCTTCAATTTGCCTTGCAGCGAGCTATGCTTGCCAGTCTGGTGACTTGATGGAAGAAGCCATAAAATTGCCTTATGCTTCCCCGGTTGAAGCTTTACTTTTAAGCAGGAGGAACAATTCGGGGCAGCGGATGCGCGTCCCAGGGGCTGTTGGCAGCCTCTTATCCGAGATGATTCGATCTGAGGTGAGGCTGGCTGCCGACTTTCAACTTTGGTGGCCTTCGTCGGGGACGATCCACTTCATGGGAGTGGGCCTCACACCCGTCAGATCACTAGCATCAAAACTAGTTCCCATTATAGGTGATCTGACGTGTTGGCGGCGATAAGCTTTTATTGCCAGGCTTCAAAAAAAATGGCCTGGTAAGATCTGCCATTTTGTGGAGAAAAATGACCGTGTCCTTGTGGCACCATCTGCTCATGTGCGAAGGATTACGGCCTTGTGCAGGAGGAAGGCCTTTCCTGTCCCGTTGATCTGGCTTGGTAGCAGATAAAACCGCTTGTATGCCTCAAAAGATCTTTGTTGGGCAACTGAGTGTGTTGTATGAAACACCACTTCGATGTAATATCAATGTACCCTTGCTTTTGAATCAATGAAAGTTCATTGTCTGATCATCTGATTTGCTTGCTTTCACTGAGAGTCTGGCCATAGCTGGGCTGAACTGTATGCAGAGTTAAGGACATTGTCCTTTCTTCGAATGATCTTCGCGAGACCGGCATGTCCCGCAAACAGCAGCCTCTTTGGCGGGCTAAGGTAGACCTCCTGGCGAAGTCTTTGAAGGTTTGTGCGAAGCCCGCACTTTGCTCCTGCGCGGAGTTAACCCTTTAGTGGGGTTGAACCGTCGCACTTTGGGAAAAGCGCCTTAGGCGCTTCGGGCACTGTTTCGAATTAATTCGAAACGGCGGCATGTGCCCTTTTTCGAGGCCTTGATTTAGGCGCTGATTGGCCTATAAAAGCCCGATTGGGCTGAATATGGGAAGATCTCCTTTTATTTTTAGAGAACTTTCTATCTCTTCCTCTTCTTCTTCCTCCTTTGCTTCAGAGTACTTTGAGCACTCTTGCATTCCTTCAATGGCGCCCAAGAGACGAGCGGGAAAGGAAGCAGCGACTTCTGCAGCGGAGGGTCCTCCTCCTCCGTTCATTGAGCGACCAATCGCTGGTAAGAGACTCTCCAATTTGATTAGAGAGTGGTCTTCATCCTTTGGAGTCGATACTCGGCTATTAGGACGATCGAATATGATCTGTCCTTATCAGGGAACTCGTTTCCCTTAACTTCCCTATTTTACTTGCACCAGGGAAGTAAGAACTGAACAGTTCTTCCCTTGGGCTTCCATAGGAAGCCATTGCTTGGGGCAGTCTTCATCCTGTTGAGGAACAGGATATGGGTCGTGTGCCTTCAGTCGTGGCCACGAAGGACGACTGTTGGTCATGAAGTCCTTTTGATGACGTCAGCCCTTAGGGCTATGCCACTTCCTGCAAAGATGCAGTCTTATCTGTGAAGCGAAGCTTTTTATCAAAGCTATTATCCCGCTGTTCCTGCTTACTGAGCGAGGCTATGCCTTAGCGAATTTTTATGTCTTCGCATCCATTTGATTGGTGAACTAATCATAGTTCATTTTTTTTTTTGTTTTTGCAGTACATTACGCCTCCGGCCTTCAGAACAGTCTATTTGGCGTAACCAGTCGAGCAGGGAGCATCAGCTTGCAGTTCATCGGGCAGGCTTCCTTGTTCAGTGAGCCGAGCCCCCTTGTACGGGATACGCTCATTCAGAGCGGTGGCCCGCAGGCCATGCGGAGCATCCTGACTACGGCTTCGTTTGAAGATATCGACCGTCAGGCTTACAAAAAGCCTGACTTCATGTTCGGGGATGCTGCACCTGATCCCGATCGCCAGCTGCAGGCCGGCGAAGGCCAGTGGATCTTCCAGTTGGATGGCGAGAGATTCTATCTCCCGTCTACTAAGCGGCATTTCGCTTTGTCTTCCTTCGCGAGCGTGACTCAGGCTCGGAAGATGGCGTGGGGCGTGAGCCTAAATGCCGAGTCTATAAGTGTCGGGAGGTTGACATTCCAGACCGGCTATTCGAGGGCGGGCCCTCCCCGTAGCATAATAGGGCTATACCCTGGGAAGGTGTTGCGGGACCTTCCAGTAGGAGAGAATCCAGCTGCGGCGCCGACCTTCGGTACTCAGTTCTGCGAGGCTGAGGGGAACTACCCCGCCACAGATTTCAGGGCTCCTGGTTGGGTCCACCCTCCTAGGTCATGGTGGGCGGAGTTGACCAATTATATCCTCAATCATTTTGAGGGGGAATTAGAGAGGTTGAACCTCTATGAGGCCGTCAGGGCGACCTGCTACGGCATTGAGATGAAGGTGGCGTGCTTCTACGCCATCCTTGAGTTGTACTGCCCAGCCTCGGGGACTTTCTTCACCCCGGTTGGTGAATTGGGCATGGCCCTGCATGAGATGCGAGAGATCTCTGCTTTGCCCTTCGGGTCTCTTCCATATGAAGAGTATTTTCCGTGTGAGGCGGAGTTGGCTCTCTTGGAGAAGCAAGAGCCTGCTTTGCTTGAGACATATCGGGAATTGATGTGCCACCTGCACATTTGTTCCAGCATCCACACTGGTGGTAAGGGTAGCTCGAAGAGCTTGAAGAGCTGGGGGAACTACTTGTTCCCGGACATGACTAGTGCGCCCGAGGCAGCTCATTGCGGAGTTGCTGAAGAGGACATCTTGGCAAGGATGGAGGTGCATGCTGAAAAGGACATCGTCGTGACAGAAGATGATGGTCCTTTCGAGAAGGGTGATGTTCTTCGGAGCTTTCACCATCAGGCCCGTCGGCCTATGTCTCGCAAGGCGTTGCTGGCTGGCTTCTTGACCATCTGGTTAAAGAAGTGTGTCGTGCCTTCTTCTTCGGGTGACATTGTTCACCCGAATGTGCTGCTGCCTGCCGTTCGCTTGGTCCATGGCCACCGTCTGGGTCTTCTCCCGGCCATGGTGTGTTGTATTCAGAGGGGCCTTCGTGTTCTGACGGAGGCTTTCTGCAGGCCGATGGCGTCAAGGCGGGGGAAGGGTGCCGTCCTGCCTTGTGACGGACCCAATCCTAGGGTAGGTTTACCGTACACCTACTTGATGGCGTGGTTCGCCTTGCACTGCCCACTTTAATTGGAGCTGGGGAGGACCCTCCGCCGGGTGTTCAAACGGCGCTTCTCCGTCGTTTTGAAGGCTGTTTGTGGCAGAAAACTTATGTGGCCGAGGCCCGTAAGTTAGTGCGTCGTTATGACGCTTACAGCCTGTTCCGTTGTTTTCCTCGCCTGCGGGGTGCAGGATATAACGAGGAATTCCATGATGTGGAGTCAGGTCGGTCTCCCATGAGTCGGGGTGTTTTCGAGTGGCTGGTCTGTATCCGGCCCTCGCATTTGTTGTACAGGAGTGGGGATACCTGCTACCTGGAGCCCTACGTCCCGAGCCGATTTGCCCGCCAATTTGGGTATGACCAGTTGTATGTGGGCAACCCCAATCCGGACCTGGCTTTCCTGGGGAGCCTTATTGATGGGGCTCGTGCTTGGCGGTTCTTTACCGCGGATGGCACTGGAGCGTGGCTACGCACGCCGTGAGGGATCCCGGCCTTTGGACGACCCTGTGTTTCTGCCAATGGTATGCGGCTTCGAACTCCACACCTGCTAGGTTTAACGTCAACCGTTCGGGTGTGAGGTTAATTTCTCATTGGATGAGGCAGAAGGCTTCTGATAAGATGGAGGGCAAACGAGTCCGTGTTCCTGGCATAGAGGAGTTCATCGCTATAGATGACAGCGAGGCTTCTGATGCGGGGAGCCCTCGCTTTGAGGCAGAGACAAGGGCTGATGCCCACGAAGCTGGTGCTCGTGAAGCCGGGTCTGGTGTAGTGGGAGCAGCTCCCCCACAGCATGTGGAAGAAGTGGAGGAAGAGGACTCTGAGGTCCACTTCAAAAGGAAGCGTGGGAGTGGATCCCGTAGGAAGTCGTCGGCGAAGAGGCCCCGTCGCCAGACTCCTACCATCGTGGTAGAGGGTGAGCCCTCTGCTGCGCCTCCTTCTGCTGCTCCATTAGTGGCTGAGCCGTCGGTTGCTGAACCGACTACTGGTAAGATTGGCCTCCATATAATATGCCTTCAGCGCACTTTAAATAACTCATCATTTGCTTTTTGTCGCAGGAGCTGAGGCAATTAGAGAGCAAGGGGAGTACTACGATCCCCTGTTCACTTATGGAAGTGCAGCTGGTTCCTTTGCTCGCTCGGAGGAGTCTGGGGATCATGCGGCCGATATTGGCCCTTCGGGCGCTGAGGCTTCTAGAGGAAGTCCTATGGCATCCAGCTCTGCCGGGTGGTCTGCGGAGGAATCGGCGAGTGGGCCGGCTATCCGCGTTGAGTCTGGTAAGAACTTTCCGATGGGACCCTTGGATTCTGATGCGGCTGACGAGGTGACATCGGCCTTCGGTAAGACTAAGATCTCTTGGTCCTCGCCTATTTGTTGCGTCCCCCTTTTTGACCTTGGTTTTGTTGCAGGTATTCGTCCCCAAGGTGCATCAGCTTCGAAAGAAGCGGAGGGTTTTCCTGAAGGGTCAAAGGGCGATATGAGCGCTTCGACCGGGGCAGACGCAGCTGTGTTAGACGCGCTGTATGGCGACCTGCCTTTTTATCAGCCCAAATCAGCGGAGGGCCCTGAGGTTGAAGAGGCGGCAGTCCCAGAGGTACCCCCACTTCCAGTCATATCAACGAGTGGGGTGCAGACTGTCTTGCCGAATACGGCATTGAGGGTGATCGTGAGCCCTACCTCCCCGACGCTGGTAGTTGAGCCTGCTGCTCAGGAGGTGGTTGCCAGTCCTACCTCCGCGGTGGCTGGCGTGCTGGTGTCGCTGAGGACTCCGCCGAGGTCACCTTTGGCTTGCCCTGCTGCAGTCGATGTTCCCGCTTCTTCTTCCGCGGTGGTGTCGACTAGGTTGGTAGATTGCTCCGAGGTTGTCTCAAGGGTTGATGAAGCTGAGAATGACTTTATCGGTAATCTGGTCGACAGCTTCTATAATAGTTTGGAGCAGACTATCGGTCTAGTCTTGAAGGGCTCGCCTGTGCCATTTTCGAAGCTGAAGATGGTTCTCTCCCGTGGCATTGAGTGTATTCGGGACTTTGAGGGGTACCATCAAGCTACTGCTCTGGAGCTCCTGGTAGATGACCTTGAGAAGGACGTGGAGGAATGGCGCCATTTCTATCGTTCCGACGCAGCGTCTTTGGCTGATGAACGGCTTGCACGTCTTGTCACCCAGAAGCGCGAGGCTCAGCTCGCTGCCCAAGAGGCTGTTGAGGCTATCTCCTCTGACTTGAGGTCTTTGGAGGCAGAGGAAGCAGAGGTTGGGAGTGCAATTGATGCTTCCAACAGTGCTCTTTTTGACGCTGAAGATAAGATCAAGAGGGCTGAAGAGATGATCCGAAAGGCAAATCTCCTCTTGTCGAAGGCTACACAGATGAGTCATGAAGAGTCTGCGCGGCTTAAGCAGCTCAGGGCTCGAAGTGAGGAACTGGCGGAGCGGAAGTCATCACAGAAGGCGACTTTGGCGGAGACCGAGGCTCGTCTGGCTCAGGCGGTGGACTTCGATGAGGCAGAGCTAAGATCACAGGCGCTGGCCCAGGCTGAAGATGACAGGAGGACGCGGCTAGCTTCGCTCGGAGATCGGATCCGATCTTATCATGTACGCCTATAGGCTCCTCCATGTATCCCATCCTTTTGGATTTAATAGAAAATTTTTCTTTTGTCGTCTGTTGTTTAGATAATGAGACATGACTGTCTGTTGGTTCAGAGGTTGCAGTAACATAACCGAATGGGACGTTGCCAGTCTCGAGGTTAGCCCTTTGCGGGGCTTGAAAGGAAGGGAGATACTTGCCTTTTGTAAATGTCAGCAAGCATCGAGATTGAGACTTAGCTGTCAGCTGGTTCAGGGGTCGCAATGACATGACCAATTGAGACGCCACTAAGCTCAATGGTAGATGAAACTTGGCTATCTGCCAGTTCAGAGGTCGCAATGACGTAACTGGTTGAGAAGCCACCAAGCTGCAATCAATAGGTGATACTCGTCTTTTGTAAATGTCAACGAGTATCGAGACCTGTCTTTTGTAAATGTCAACAGGGCTCGGGATCGAGACTTAGCTGTCTGCTGGTTCAGAGGTCGCAATGACATGACCAATTGAGACGTCACTAAGCTCAATGGTAGATGAAACTTGGCTATCTGCCAGTTCAGAGGTCGCAATGACGTAACTGGTTGAGAAGCCACCAAGCCTCAATAGGTGATACTCGTCTTTTGTAAATGTCAACGAGTATCGAGACCTGTCTTTTGTAAATGTCAACAGGGCTCGGGATCGAGACTTAGCTGTCTGCTGGTTCAGAGGTCGCAATGACGTAACCAATTGAGACGCCACTAAGCTCAATGGTAGATGAGACTTGGCTATCTGCCAGTTCAGAGGTCGCAATGACGTAACTGGTTGAGAAGCCACCAAGCTTCAATCAATAGGTGATACTCGTCTTTTGTAAATGTCAACGAGTATCGAGACCTGTCTTTTGTAAATGTCAACAGGGCTCGGGATCGAGACTTAGCTGTCTGCTGGTTCAGAGGTTGCAATGACATAACCAATTTGAGACGCCACTAAGCTCAATGGTAGATGAAACTTGGCTATCTGCCAGTTCAGAGGTCGCAATGACGTAACTGGTTGAGAAGCCACCAAGCTGCATGATAGGTGAAGAGGTCTCGTTTGCACGAGGGAACCACTGTCATAGGTTTAATGTTAACATAACAGTGGGATATATGTGGTCCTACCATTCTATGGATGAGAATTGGTAAGTGACTTTGGAGATCTCGTTCTCACGAGGAGAAATGAGGGGACTGCTGTCATAGGTTTAATGTTAACGTAACAGCGGAGTATATGTGGTCCTACCATTCTATGGATGAGAATTGGTAGGTGATTTTGGAGAGGGAATCAAATGGGAGCAGGTCCCTTGGGATTTTAAGCAAACCCCCAGCTACCAGCAGGTTTGATATGCTTGGAGAAAGGGAGAGGCTCTCTTTGTGCGTATTCCGGACGCGCGGGTCTCGATCAGAGGTGTAATGTTAACTTGATCGAGAGCAAGATCCTTGATTAAGGATAGTATTTCTTTAAGAATTTGCCATTGATTGGCATCATGAGGAGGTCGCCGTCTGCAGTCGTAAGGCGGTATGCTCCGTTTGAATAGACCGTCTCTATCACAAACGGTCCTTCCCATTTAGGCTGAAATTTGCCTTTAGTCTTGTGCGTCATGATCATCGGTCGTCTGACAGCTAAGACCAGGTCTCCTTTCTGGAAGACTCTTTGCTTGACCTTTTTATTGAAGGCTTTTGACATCCGAGCCTGATATAGCTCGATGTGTTGCTGAGCTTGTAGCCGCTTCTCGTCTAGGGCTTCGAGCTCTTGAAGACGCAGGCGATCATTGTCTTCTGATGTCATCTTAGTAGTCAAGGCTACCCGTAATGATGGCACCTGGATTTCCAATGGGATGACCGCTTCGCACCCATATACCAGGGAGAAAGGCGTATTGCCTGTCGGTGTCCGAACCGTAGTCCGGTAGGCCCAAAGGCATTCACCGAGCTTTTCGTCCCAATCTCGCTTGTTCGAGGAGACAAACTTCTTGAGCAGCTTGATGATTGTCTTGTTAAATGCCTCTGCCAAGCCGTTGGCGGCAGGATTGTAGGCGGTTGAAGCCACATTCTGAATTCGGTATTTATCGCAGAACCGATAGAACCCCTGGCTTATGAATTGGGGACCATTGTCATGGATGATCCGTCTGGGTACACCAAATCGATGGATGACCTGGTGTTTGATGAAGCTAACCAGATTGGAGGTTTTAACTTCGGCCAACGGTATGGCCTCTGCCCATTTTGAGAAGTAATCGGTTATTGCCAGGATAAACCGGTGACCTCTTGCCGAAGAGGGACTGATTGGCCCTACGACATCGATTCCCCATGCTTCAAATGGCCATGAAGCAACAGTAGGGTGGAGCAATTCTGAAGGTTGGTGTATGAAGTCTGCATGGACCTGGCACGCCTTACACCTTCGTGCATATTGGGTGGCATCGGCCATCATGGTCGGCCAGTAGTACCCAAGTCTGTGCAACCTGTCTTTAAGCTTTGGACCCGGCTGGTGAGCTCCGCAAATGCCATCATGTGCTTCTTTAAGCACTTCCTGTGCCTCTGAATGAGAGAGACAACGGAGGAGGACACCGTCATATGAACGACGGTAGAGTGTCTTCAAAGTGGGATCATAGTAGAAACGGAGCGACCTTCGTCTGATGGACGCCGCTTCTTTGGGATCATCTGGAAGCAGACCGTGCAGAGCGTGGTCAATGAGGGGGAAGCGCCAATCCCTCGGCTCAAGATCCACGGAGATATTATGGACCTCTTGGATCCTTAGCATATGCTTGGAACATACGAGATGCCGGGTTGCGACTGTGAGGTGATACTCTGTGTCGGCCGGTAAGGCTAGCGTCGTCGCTAGTGCAGCGAGAGCATCCGCCTTGGTATTCTGAGATCGAGACACATGCCCGATGTAGAAGCCTTCAAATAGGCTAGCCAGTTCGATGGCTGTATGATAGTAAGGCACCAAGTCCTCATGGCGGACTTCATATTCGCCTTTTACCTGGCTAATGATCAACTTTGAATCGCCATAAGCTTCAAGATAGCGTACCCCCATTCCATGGGCGAGCTGGAGACCGATGAGCAGAGCATTGTATTCCGCTACATTGTTAGAGCATGACTCTGTCAAGGAGAATGCCCTGGGAAGGATATGATCCTGTGGGGAGATGAACACAACCCCCACTCCGGCAATAATCTTGCCTTTAGGGCCCATCCGCGATGCTCCGTCGAAGAACATCTGCCACACTTCCTCTGCTGAGGTTGCATTAGACTCGAAGACCTCATCAGGGATGTCTTCGTGAAGTTTTGAATGTTCCGGAACTGGATGCGCAGCCAAGAACTCTGCAAGGGCTTGACCTTTAACCGCCTTTTGAGGGGTAAAGGTTATGTCGTATTGGGACAATAGCAGTGCCCATTTAGCCAATCTTGAGTTCAACGACCCTGGCTTCGTCATGAGAAGACGTAAAGGGTTCACCCTGGAGATGACATGTATGGTTTGGCCAACCAAATAATGTCGAGTCTTCTGGACAGCGAAGACGAGAGCTAAACACTCTTTCTCAATAGGATTGTAGCGAGATTCCGCTCCTATGAGAGTCCTGCTGAGATAATAAATGGCTTGCTCATGGCCATTGTCGTCCTTCTGGGCGAGGAGAGCGCCGAGGGAATAGTCCAGAGCTTTTACATAAAGCAAGAATGGTTTCCCTGATGTAGGGGCCACTAAGACCGGAGGTTTTGTGAGATACCTCTTAATGTCTTCATAAGCTTCTTGACAGGCTTGGTCCCATATGAAGGCAGTACCCTTTTTCATGAGACGGGTAAAGGGCTGGCAACGGCCCGAAAGATTTGCTATGAATCTTCTGATGTAGGCTAATCTGCCTTGCAAGCCTCGGAGCTCTTTGAGGTTCCTTGGTGGATGCATGTCCTGTATGGCTTTGACTTTGTCTGGGTCCAGATGGATCCCTTTTGATGTGACAATGAACCCAAGGAATTTGCCGCTGGACACTCCCAAGAAGGATTTTGTCGGGTTCATTTTCAGCTGATGAGCCCGCATTATGTCGAACATCGTTCTCAGATCGCGAAGATGTTCATTTTTGCTGCGGCTTTTGACGGCAATGTCGTCAACATAGCACTCCACCGTCTTCCGGAGATGGTCGCGGAAGATCATGCTCATTGCCCGCTGGTAGGTTGCTCCGGCGTTCTTCAGTCCGAAGGGCATTACAGTGTAGCAGTATACCCCCAATGGCGTTCGGAAAGAAGTATGCTTCTCGTCATCAGGATACATCTTGACCTGGTTGTACCCTGAGAAGCCGTCCATGAAAGACATCCTCTCGAATCCGCATGTGTTGTCGATCATGACATCGGTGATCGGCAATGGGAATTCATCTTTGGGACAGGCCGTATTGAGATCACGGTAGTCGATGCAGATTCGTATTTTCCCATTCTTCTTGAGGACGGGGACTATGTTAGCCACCCAATCTGGATGTTGTTCCTCCCGGATGAAGCCACAAGCAATGAGCTTATGAACTTCGGCTTCAATAGCCTCCATGATGTTTGGGCGGAACCGACGTTGTTGCTGCTTGACTGGCTTAACGTCGGGCTTGATGTTTAGACGGTGCATAGCGACCTGTGGATCAAGTCCGGGCATGTCTTCATAGCTCCAGGCGAAAACATCTATATACTCTTTTACGAGCATTATCAATTCTTCCTTTTCGATAAGTGATAGGCTTTCACTTATGAAAATCGGTTTGGGATGATCCTGACTGCCCAAGTTGACCTGCATCACCTTGTCTTCGGTAGGCGGCTCGCGCAGCTCAAACCGCTTTTCCCATTGGAGGCTCAATTGCTGGGCCCATGATTCCTCATCGGCAACCTCTGCGGGTTCCAACTGACTGCTTGAAGTCATGAGGCTTTCGAATATCCCTCCTATGCTGACATTAGAGTCCCATTCGGAGGATGAGGCCGACTGTGATGGGATCGATCCATCGCTTTTGTCCTGAACCGTTGTTGATGATGTGGGTGTAACATAACCCAACCCCCTGCGCGTACTATCATAGTAATTTGCAGGTTTCCCTCTTGGGACGGAGTTACGCATCAAGCCGCGTCTTCCTTTTCCGAAGTTTAGGCCCGCTCCCTGCTTCAGGTTGTAACCCATCTTCTTCATAATATGGCGCGCTGATGGCGCGTAATGAAAGAACTGTGGAGCATCCGACTCTGAGCTTGAGTCTGTAGTTGAGAATCTCCCTGGCCGGGCTCTGCCGAAGATTATCGGCGACTGACCTTGCTTGGACGGAGGGACTACCAGCGTGGCCCCTTCTATGGCTTCCACGGATGTACTAGCCACACTCGACTTATGTACGGGCATATGAAGAGAGCCATCCATAATGGATTTGATCGACTCGATGCTCGCAGGATAATCAAAAGAAATATTATCATTAATTATCCATTCGCCTTCCTCATCAGAAGGGATCTTACATCGGGGATCATTAAAGCATGCTACAATTGGCTCGCCAATCAGAATGGCCGGCATGCCCGTTTCAGATTCCGAATCCGCCTCATTGCCACTTCCATCACTGTCTGGCAATGGTTCTCCCGGCGTTCCACTAGCCTCTTGATATAGGAGAGCATCTGTGAAATAGTTTTCCACCCCCTTGAAGGGCTGTTTCTCAGCGAAGACAGTTCGTACCGTCGCATCATCCTCAACATACTTGAAGCACTGATGGAGAGTGGATGGAACGATCCAGTTGGCATGGATCCATGGTCGTCCCAGTAGCAGGTTGTATGATGTTCCGCGTCAATGACATAGCATGTCACTTCTGACTTCAGGCTTCCGATTCTGCAGCGAAGCCGAATCTTTCCAAGCGGATGGCTGCTCCCGGCGTTGAAACCATATATTGTAGTGGTGGTTGCGGACAACCTGTACAGTGGTATGCCAAGGAAGTAGAGGAGCCTTTTGGGGATGATGCTGAGCGCAGACCCGGATCGACTTGTATTCTTTCAATGCATGTGGAACCGATATATCCGGTATAGTACAGAGGTCGATCATGCTTGTTGTCTTTGAGAAGCATATCTTCCGCCGTGAAGGTAATGGCAGGTACCTTTGACTGTGCGTGATGGCACTCTGAGCAGGAAAGCCGCATCTCATCACTAGGAATCTCAGGCATGTATGTCAGAAAGGACTCTGAGTTGGCTAGCGCATCTCTGAGTGCCTCTCTTGTCTCTTTAGAGAGACGAAGAAGCTCGTGTATTGTGATACGAGCCGGGATATTGGCTAAGTGGGCCAATATATCAAAGCGAAAGGGCGTGGCTAACCCTTGGCCTGGCGGTTTCTTCAACACATGGTCGAACCGCACTTCCTTAGGCTTCTCCTCCCTTTGGTTAGGACTGGAGTGGATGCCGGCATTGGTACTGACGTCGTTTGCTGTTGTATCTCGTCAGTAGACTTGTCATACTGCCTTAAGTATGACTTTCCAGACCGGGTGCCCATCTGTTGAGGCGCTTCTGAATCGCTGAGGGAAGCCGAAGTAAGATTACCATCATCTGGCAGGACAGAGATGACATTGCAGGACTTGCCCTTTTTGCTGGAGTCCTTCGACGTCCGCTGTACGTCTTGGACGAGGTCAGGGTGTATCCACATAACTTCCCCTGTCTCCAATGTCAAAGGGACGAGACCCTTGTTGTATTGAGTCATGGCTGAAGGATGCTTGACTTCTAGCCGTGGCGCCGGGGCTGAATAGGTCCCGTCGGGAACTGTGACCTTCTGGGCAGTGCCGAACTCAAGAGTCACCATGTTGGCAGTGACTTTCTTCTGTTCCGTCTTCAATGTGAGGACTCCGGCGTCGACCAAGGCTTGAATTCTATCCTTGAGAACATAGCACTTGTCAGTAGGATGGTGGATCATCCTGTGGTAGAGGCAGTACTTAGGGTCGTTTGTGCGCCCTATCTCATCAGGGCGTCGAGCATCTGGCAACTTCATCTTATTCCCTTTGTGGAGCAGATGGAATATCGTGACCACCTGGTCGTCTCTGAAGGAGTACTGTTTAGGAGGGAACTTGGGCTCCTGATTGTTGAAGCTGCTCTTCTTGGCTTTGACTGCATGTCCCCGGTCAGCTCGACGGACATAATTTCCTTCCCTTTAGCTTGGGAAGACTGCGGGAGATCGCTGCGCCCTTTGTTGTTCGCGCCCCATTTGCTTCTAGGGGCGGATGACTCGAACTTTTTAGCCGATTTTTCGGCTATCTCAGCTTGTTCGACCAGTTCCTTCCAAGTGTGGGCCTTGACAGCCCCCATGCGAACTTCTACTTGATCCGAGAAGTTATGTCTGCATGTTTGTAAAAGCATGGGTAAAGGCATCCCTGCTGGGCACATCAGAGATAGATTTCTGAACCGCTCAATGTATTCACGGACAGATTCGCCTTTCCTCTGCACAGTGGAAAGGAGCTTGTCCATGGTCACTTCGGTGTCATCCTCATAGAAGCGAGAGAGGAACCGAGTTTCCAGGTCGATCCAGGAATTGATAGAGCCCTGAGGAAGGCTTCGGAACCAGTCGAATGCCACCCCTTTCAAGGTGCCGATGAACAACCTAGCCATGATGGCGTCGTTGCTTAGAACATTACCGGTCTGGGACCGGAAATAGTAGATGTGCTGATTGGGCGAGCTCTTACCATCATACGTATGCAACGTTGGTGGTTTGAACTTTGGCGGATATGGCACCGAATCCCATTCCAGTGGGTAAGGACGGACTACCCCCACTTTCTTCAATTCATCCTTCTGAGCTAGGGATGAAATTTGAGCTTGAAGGCCTTTAAGGACTTCGGCATCCAGGGAAAAGCCTCCCTGGGTTCTCTCCGTCTTGGGCGGATCATTGCTGAGATGTCCCTCCTCGTCATGATCACTCCCGGTATCATCATTCCGGTTGCTGAGGAGCTGAGCGAGCATCTGTTGAATATTGTCCAGGGCCTCTTGCTGAGTTCTAGAGGTCTGCTCCTGAGCTTCCAAACGCCGACGAAGGTCGTCATTGGCGTTCTCGGCCATATTGACCGATGCTTTGTCCGTTCGCACCGAACTGACTGTTGCTGAAGAGGCATACCCGCTGTCTTCATCTTCTCCATCGGATGATTGGGGTGACCGCCTGAGTTGTGGCACGGTTGGGACCGTCGAGGAGGAAGGCTGCTCATAATTATAGGGTATCGCCACCCTGGATCTGGTGCTTCGGAAAACACCTTCTTCGCGCACCAAGACTTCACCTAAGCCCGGGCTATAATCTGGATCTGGGGAGCCGAAAGGGGTGTCGTCAGGGGCTTGACTTCTTCCGCGCAGCTCTCGCCCCCTTCCGGTCATGTTGACGGATGCAGAGGCTGGATCCGGTGGCCCGCTCCTTTTGGGATGCCTCATCGGGACGCGCGCAGACAGTCGATCAAAGACTGATCGCCGATATGGAGCAGTGGCGAGGGTCGGTCGTAACCGACACTGCATAGAATGGACCATCACCAATTGGCAGTCACATCGTCGAAGACAGGAGGAAGTAGTCTGGAAATGCTTCAATCTCCGCTTGTCCGCCAAGAATTCTCGCAGGTCGGCCCTGTAGGGGCCTGAACCATCTGGTATATGGGACAACGCATCGTTCCCCTTATTCCTGCGGAAAGGATCAGCACCGCATAGTGCTCTGGTTCTAGCCTCGCGGCTGTAAACCCGATGAGTATGCCGAGTACAATAGCCTTGCTTGTGAGGACAGGGCTAGCAGTAGGCATTGCTGCTCTAGGCGACGGTATGATCGCCGTCTTGACTTTATGGTTGGCAGCATTGTTGGCGCAGGCGGGCATCTTGCCTTTTTCTTCATAAGAGAGGCGCGGATCTGGCGTGGCTACGCCTGAAGTTTCAGCAGAGGACCTCTGTTTAGGCCTCCATATCCGTTTTGACAGAGGATGCATAGGTTCGCAAGGAACCTGAATAGCCACAAGCGGGGCTGCGGGGTGTTGGCAAAATTCTGCCTCTGGTTTCTGATTTGAAACCTTGGTCATGAAGACCTTCCGTGCTTCCGTGCTCGAAGCATCAGGCCACCCCAGAGAGGACTTCTTTAAATCTTCCTTGATCGATCTGGATAACAAGGTTCTCAAAAGTGCAGGGTCTGGGCCGCGGGCATGTTTCCTTGTTGCGCCAGAGAACTGCGGCAGGTTTGCAGAGAACCTTTTCCGTCTCCGCAGAGACTTTGCTTGAAGATTTAGCCAGAGAAGATCTGGCTGCACCGGCTTTTCTGAATTCAGAGATAGACCCGAAGGTCTGTTCGTCGCATTGCGACACTTGATTCTCAGCAGAGGAGAATACAGTCCCCAGCGGAGTCGCCATCTTGTTTTCCATTATGTTTGCAAAGGGGGAAAACTTACAAATAAAAAGTTTGAGGAGCTAAATTACAAGTATTCTTAAAAAGATTACAAGTAGATCTCCTCAGAGATTCTGGAGAAGTGTGCCGATAGGAGTCTGGTCAGCGCGCGACCACTTTGTCCCTTTGACGATGCGAGCGATGAGATTCCCTTCTCGCCTGGTTCCGGGAATCAGAGAATAGAGGATTGGTAGAACCCTCTGACTACTTCTCAAAACCACTTCTGTGAGGAATTCCTTCTCGCCTGGTTCCGGAGATTCCTTGAGGAAAAGAGGTTGTTAGGGTATCGCCACCCTGAAAAGAGAAGTATTTCTCTTGGAAGGTCTCTGAATTAGAGAACGCACGATGCGTTATGAAGAAGTCTCTGCTTGTGGAGTCCTCTCTCTCCTGTGCCCTGCGATCCCTCTCCCTTGTGCCCCTGATGGGCTATTTATAGGGAAAGTAAGGGTATAATCGTCCCCTTTGAAGATATAGAAACAGATTGAACGAATCTGTTTGAATCTGGAAAGTAGCCTTGCTGCGAGGCTATAATAGCTTCCGCGGAGCTAGAAAATGGCAAGTCGGTTGATCTTTCCGATGTGTTATGATCCTTTCCATATTGTTAGGAGATTCTCCTTGATCCACTTACTCGTTTCAAGAGAGTCAAGAGATTGTGGCAATCACCTGCCATATTTGAATCCTGATTGGATTTGATTAGATTGAATCCGATCTTATCAGGAGTTTTGATTAGTCAAAGGTTGACCATAACAGGCTGATGGCGGAGCTGCCCGCTTTGAAGCTCATAGCGGAGCTAGAGGCAATTCCTGACGAAGTCCGAAAAGAGGCTTTTCGGCGAAGCTGTCAGTTAGCTTCCTGGCGATGCTCTGGATGATGTTAGCCTCTCAAGCGAGGCTATCTCCTTGGGCTAATGTAATGCTAAATGCTAGCATTTTAGACCTGCTGAGGTCTGTTTAGAAACAATCCGGGTTCACTGTTCTGCTTGCTGGATCAGTGGAGTCCAAACCGCTTCCTTGTCCCTTGGAGTTGGGTGAAAAAACTGGTCTTCAGCTCGTCTGTCCCTTGTCTTTTGTAAATGTCAACAAGTTTAGACATCGTTCGGACCAATGAGAATCTTGTCTTTTTAAGTGTCAACAGCAGCAAGCCCAGGTCCAGAAGGAACAATTCGAGATGATTCGCGCTCAGCAAGAATCTATCGACTCTCTCAAGCAAATGCTCGCACAGTTGCTTGAAGACAAGAGGAAGTCAACCAATAAAGCCTCCTCTAAGAAGTCTAAAGGCAAGCGAAAGAAGGGGAAAGCTCATCTTCTGTGCAGATAGGGGAGGAAGAGCAAACCTACTTCTGGTTCGTCTAAATCCTCGTTTTAGGAAAAGGACGACCGAGACCAGGGAAAGGCTCATTCTAAAAGAATGAATCAGTTGGAGCAACGTCTTGAGGCCCTTACCAACCGGAAAGGCCTCCAAGAAACAGGATTGATCCGGTCATATCCGGCCGAGTGGGACTTAGTTCCGTACCCACCCAAGTTCAAGGCTCCGACCCTCCAAGCGTTTGATGAGAAAGGTTCACCGAACCAACATATCTACTACTTCAAATCAAAACAGGGAACGTGGTAGATAACGATGCCATCCTGGTGCGTTTATTAATCGGCACCTTAAAAGGGCTCGCCTTTGAATGGTTCATGAAGCTCCCGGAGGGCTCCATCAAAAATTGGGGCGATTTGGAGAAGCTCTTCCTAACGCGCTTCTTTGAAGATGACTCGGAGGTCACCATGCCAACCCTTTTGGCCACCAAGCAACGAAAGGGAGAGTCCGTCAAGTCTTTCGTAGAAAGACTTCAGAATGTGGCACTCTGATGTCCAAGCGGTATGACCCAGGTCACCCTGGTGGAAATATGCCGCCACAATCTCCAAACTTCACTCCTTACCCAAATAGGAGTTGCTGAAAGCCGCACCTGGAAGCAGTTGATCCAACAAGGTGAACAGGCTGAAGAAATCGTCGCTCGGGTTAGGGCAGAAGAAAACAAACCTAGACCAGAAAGGTCATCGAGGCGTGCGCCAGACACATCCCTCCAAGCCAAACGGAAGGACAACTTGGCGACAGAAACCAAATCTTCTGCCAAACCTCAACCGGTTAAAGGGAGTGGCTCTTCAAGCCAACCACGTGCCAACAAGCAGTATTCCTTCAAGGATGAACATGTCGACTCGCTCTTCAAATTACTCAACAAGAGCAATCGACTGAAGCTTCCTGAAGCTAGGCACCCTGAAGAAGTCGGTAAAAACCGATAGTCCCAGCTACTGCATGTATCACAGGATGTTGGGACACCCCACAAGAGCTGTACGTCTTCAAGGACATCCTTCAGGCCCTGATTGACGCGGAGGTATTAAATCCGTCCAGAGCAGAAGAAGGTGGCGGCAAATATGACGTCATTCCTCCAGTTTGGGAGGCAACCTCCAACACCCTCTGGGTAGTCCCTATCCCAAGAGGAGAGTTGAGAATGGTCAACGCAGACCCTCACCAGCAGCAAGAGAAGGGCCTGGTACCCGTTTTCACACCCCAAGGAGAAGTCATGTGGGTTCATCCCGACCTTGTGGATGGCCAGCAATGGACCACTGTGACCAGCAAGAAGTCCAAAGGCAAAGCTAAACCTTCGTCTTGTAATGTGGTATGCGCCTCTTCTCGAGAAGCAGAGACTGATGTTCCTTCGTTGACCGATTCAGAAGAGGAGACGATAGTTCTGGCCACAAAACCCAACCAACTGGTGGCGGAAACCCGTTCAGGGCAGTCATATTTGAAAAAGTATGACGAAATGGCAGTAACTCCTCCAAAACCCGCTGCAGAGTCAGCCAAGCCTTCCACGAAACCACCCGTGGAAAAACAGAAAGAGCTTCGGTTCTCCAGAGTCCTCTCAAAAGACATCGCGGAAGGATCCGCAGCGCCTTACCGCATCGATGTCCTGACTCAACTGGCCAATATCCCGGCCCGGATTACCTTTTATGAGCTCCTCAGGCTATCGAAGTCAACCAGAGAAGCTCTACAAGAGGCCCTCGCTAATGCTGAGGTTTTCATGACCCAGGTACCGATTCGGCCACAGGAGGGAGATGTTGAGGATTGTCTCCATGCCTCCCAAAATATTCCCTGCATCACCTTCACGGCAGATGATATGCAAGTCAAAGGGAAACATGATCGACCCCTTTACTTCGCAGGGTATATTGGATCATCTGAGGTGAACCGCATTCAGGTAGATCCCGGGTCCGCATTGAGCATTATGCCTCACCGAGTCATGCAACATCTTGGGATTCCTACTCACCGTTTGAGCGCCACCCAGACTACTATTTATGGGTTCAATGCCAATAGTACCCGTCTAATGGGGAAGGTTAAGCTCAAATGCCAGATTGGAGACCTAAGGTCAGAGGTGACATGCTACGTCATAGATGCTGACACCTCCTACAACTTGCTGCTGGGACGACCGTGGATTCATCGCAATTCTATCGTTCCCTCTACTCTCCACCAAGTCATGAAATACATTGACGGGAGTGGAAAGGTGCGAACGTTGATTGCCGAGAGGCATCCGTTCAAGGGAGTGGAGAATTATTTCACAGATTCTCTCCTATATCAGGAATCTGTGAAAACAGATGAAATCCCGCAACCAGAGGAGCCCGACTCTGGTAATGAAGCCGACACCGAGCCGGAAAAAGAAGAATGCATTTGGGAACTAGACCCACCTGTAACGGGCATTAATAAGCCCGATGTTGATAATACCTCCGATGATGTAGGCGGATGGTATATTAATGAAGATTTAGATCTGGCGTATTTTTCTGTATTTGCTTCTGATTCAGTGCCGTCAGACACTAGTACCGACGTGGATGACGATCTCTGGTCGGCAATGGATGCTTTGACATCATTGCATGTACCGGTGAAATCGTCCTTCAAAACATATCGAAATGTCGGCGATGCGCAAGAACCAATATTCATGGTTCCAGCGAGAAGGAAAGGCCAAAGACCCATTCTCTTCGAACGAATTGAATCCGAACCAATGACCCATGAAGAATCAGAAGGCGAGCAGGAATCCCCTCAGTGCGGTCATTATGAGCCAAAAGCACTCAGAATGATGAAAAACATGGGATATGATCTGACAAGCGGACCAGGGTTGAACTTCGGCAAAGGAAGGAGAACACTACTTCGATCTTTTGTGCCGAAAGGGAAAACCCCCTGATTATTATCATCGGACTCGCAGGGGGTTGGGCTATATATCAACTCCAGCTCCATCAAACTCTGACTCTGAAGAGTCATTATATCATGATTACTCATCAGGCACGTCATCATGGGAGTCCGATGTTAGTGTCGGCAACATCTTCAGAGAACTTTCAGTGAACATGGTTCAACAAGCCATCTGGAAGACGGAGATGAAGAAATGATCCAATCCGATACAGATCCTTGGATCAAACACTTAAACAATCTTTGGGACACTCGCTTTGAACAACGCGAGCCACCTACAGAAGATAAGGTTGTCCAGATCAATCTAGGAGATGAGGCTAATCTTAAGCCCATCTTCATAAGCGAAGGCCTATCACCTTCTGAGAAAAAGGATCTAATATCTCTTGTACAGGAATACATAGATGTCTTCGCCTGGAATTACGAGGATATGCCTGGACTTGATCCGCAAGTGGCTATGCATCGCCTCAACATTAATACGGACGTTAAAGCCTGTCAAACAACAACAGCGCTGGTTCCGTCCAGAAGTAAAGGAGGCAATTCAATCAGAAGTCAGAAAGCTTATAGACTCTGGCTTCATTAGGGAAGAACAACATCCCGACTGGGTGCCAACATCGTCCCCGTTGCTAAAAAGAATGAAAGATCCGGATCTGCATTGATTTTCGTGATCTAAATGAGGCTTGTCCCAAAGACGAATTCCCACTGCCAATCACAGATGTTATGATTGACAACACATGTGGATTCGAGCGAATGTCCTTCATGGATAGATTCTCAGGATATAATCAAATTAAAATGTATCCTGACGACGAGAAACATACCTCTTTTAGGACACCACTGGGGGTACACTGCTACACCGTCATGCCCTTCGGACTAAAGAATGCGGGGGCGACATATCAAAGGGCCATGAATGCCATTTTCCACGAGCACATACGCAAAACGGTGGAATGCTATGTGGACGACATCGCGGTGAAAAGCTGCGCTAAAGGGGATCATATAACTGATCTAAAGGTCGTCTTTGACATCATGTGGGCCCATCAATTGAAGATGAACCCCACCAAATCCTTCCTGGGGTGGCCAGTGGAAAATTCCTAGGGTTTGTAGTAACCTCTACGGGGATTCATGTGGACCCAGAAAAGGTTCGCGCTATTCAGGAGATGCAACCTCCGAGAAACCTCAAGTAGCTCAGGGGATTGCAAGGACGATTGGCGTACATCCGAAAGTTTATCTCAAATCTCTCTGAAAGATGCCAACCCTTTTCAATTAATTAATGAAGAAAGATGTTTCGTTCATTTGGGACAGCGCTTGCCAGTAAGCATTTGAGGAAATTAAACAGTACCTCACACAACCGCCAGTCCTTGCAGCTCCGGTATCTGAAAAACCTTTCCTGATATACGTCCGAGCGATGGATCATTCTTTAGGAGCTCTACTAACTCAAAATGATGATCAAGGACGAGAGCAAGCAATCCACTATTTGAGTAGAACAATGATCGGAGCCGAACACCGGTACAACCCGATCGAGAAAGAGTGTTTGGCATTGGTGTTTGCTATTCAGAAAATGCGACACTATTTGGTAGGCCAAACAATAAACGTCATCTCAAAAGTCAACCCCTTGAGGTTACTTATGACAAAGCCTTCATCATTGAACGGCCAGCTGGCAAAATGGGCCATATTGCTATCCCAATATGAAATGCACTTTTTACCAAAAAAGCCGTGAAGGGTCAAGCGGTGGCGGATTTCCTGGCTGAGCATCCTGATCTGAGGGCAGCCAAACTTTACGAGGATCTCCCAGACGAGGTCGCTGAAGCCTACCAGACCCAGACATCCTTCGAAAGGCAGGTGTGGCAACTTTTCTTTGATGGTGCATTGAGAACAAGCCCAAAAGGACACATAGTGGCAGGAGTAGGAGTAGTACTCGTCTCCCCACAGAACTATGTGATTCCTCGAGCTGTCTCATTACCGAGCCGTGTTCCAACAATGTGGCAGAGTACAATGCTCTTTTGATTGGGATGCAACTCGCCGATGAGATTGGCGTTAAAATCTCGAGGCATATGGTGACTCCAAACTTATCGTTAGCCAGGTTCGTGGGGAGTACGAAGTCAGACGTGAAGACTTAGTACCCTATTACAACGCAACTGTCCACATGGCTGGGAAGTTTACAAACTTCTACATCGACCATGTACTACGTAAGCAAAATGCGCATGCAGATGCACTGACATCCCTCGCTGCCTCTTTAGCTCTACCGGCTGGAACAGTGGAGAAGATATTTGTCCACAGCCACGACCTGTATTGCCGAGAATTGCTCCTGAGGACTACCAGGAGCCAACAGGAGATTCTCAAAGCAAAGAAGCGCTGTAATTGTCAATCGGTCCAGAGCCTAGAGACTGGCGATTCCCCTACATTGATTATGTCCTGTATGGCATCTTGCCTGAGGACACCAAAGAAGCGGCTGCCATTCGAAGGAAAGCCCCTAAATTCTACTATAATGCGATTACGCGAACATTGTATCGTCGATCGTACGACGGGATCTTGCTCCGCTGCCTTTCACCAAAAGAGGCACAGGAATATTGAAAGAAGCTCATGACGGTATGTGCGGAGCCCATCAACCTGGCCCAAAACTTGCATACCGACTCCAAAGGCTGGGATATTATTGGCCTAAGATGATCGCTGATGCCATCAACTATGCCAAAAGATGTCACGCCTGCCAAATACATGGCGATTTCATCCATAAAGCACCGGGGTATCTTCACACTACAACCTCTACCTGGCCATTTGAAATGTGGGGGATGGATGTAGTTGGCCCTATCAGCCCTCCATCATCAAAAGAACATCGGTTTATTTTGGCCATAACCGATTACTTCTCCAAATGGACTGAGGCCATTCCCTTGAAGGAGGTAAAGTCATCAGACGCGATCAAATTCATCAAACATCATGTCATTTACCGTTTTGGTGTACCTCGGCGAATCGTCCACGACAATGGACCCCAGTTTATCAGTCAGGCTTTCCAAAGGTTCTGCGCCAAGTTCAGAATCCAGAGTGTGTCCTCAACGGCATACTACCCCGCCACTAATGGTCTCGCAGAAGCTTTCAACAAGACCATTGGCAAGCTTCTCAAGAAATTCGTCTCGAAAAGTCAACGTGACTGGGACGACAAGCTGGGTGAATGCTTATGGGCATATCGCACAACTGTTCGAACCCCAACTAAAGCTACACCATTTTCTTTGGTATACGGTGTGAAGCAGTGCTTCCACTAGAAATCTAAATTCCATCTCTACGCGTCGCCCTGACAGCAGAGATGACAAATGAGGAGAAGCATAGACAGCGACTCCAAAAATTGGAAGCCTTAGATGACAAACGTCTGCAGGCCCAACAACAAATCGAGCTTTACCAAGCCCGAATTACCAGAGCCTTCAACAAGAAAGTCAAAGTGCGAACTTTCAAGAAAGGCGATCTTATCTTAGCCGTCAGAAGACCTATGGTAATGACACATTAGACAAAAGGGAAATTCCAGTCTAAATGGAAGGACCATTTGGAGTAGAGTCAGTCTACTCAAATGGATCATATCGCCTCATAACTTCAAATGGCGATACACTCAATGGCAGATTCTTGAAGAAGTACTATCCTTAATAGTACTCCTCCACCGATCAAGTTGAAAGTACACCTCTGATCAAAACAAGAAGAGCTTCTTCATTAACATCCGACGCCTCCAACGGCTAAGGATAGAGGAAAATGTTGGCTTCTAAGCCCAACATAAGTCTTCGACAACTCATCATGCTGAGGGGAATAGCATGGTTAGCCCAACTCAAACGGTAGTTGGTAAAGGCACCTCAAATCCGTTGAAAGCTGAGGGTTGCTAAAACCCTGGGTTCTAATGTTCCCATCCTCATTAACATCCGACGCCTCCAATGGCTAAGGATAGAGGAAAATGTTGGCTTTTAAGCCCAACATAAGTCTTCGACAACTCATCATGCTGAGGGGAATAGCATGGCTAGCCCAACTCAAACGGTAGTTGGTAAAGGCACCTCAAATCCGTTGATAGCTGAGGATTTGCTAAAAATCCTAAGTGGATGTAATTCCACCCTCTCCTCCAAAATCCCTTACCAATTCTCATACACAGAATGGCAGGTCTACAAAATACAGTCATTGCTAAGTTAACACTATACCTCTGGCAATGAAAATTTTCAATACTCCCTATCGAGTACAAATTTACTTGTCAACTCTATACGGAGTAGCAAACCTTCAAATTCGTCAAGTTAATACTATACCTCTGGCACTTCAAACTTCACTTGTCAATTCTCATCAATAGAATGACAGGTCCTCAAATTGCTTATATCGCAAGTCCACTACTGTCAAGTTAATATCACACCTCTGACAATATACTGTTAAGTTAACATTACACTTCTAACAGTAATCAAGTTGCTGCCAAGTTCAATATTAAACCTCTGACAGTCATCTTCCCTCAGACTTCAAGACCGAAGCTGAAATGAACGATGCTAAGTTAACATTTGTAACGCTCCGATTCCACGAATACGGGGACGTCACTGCAACGTATATACGTAGGTCAGGAAATGCCCCCACGTATATACGCTAAGCATAAAAGTACAAGCAAGGATCAGAGTACAACACAAAGCGTGGTATACATACATATGCCAACATGAAAGTACGAATACAAAGTCATCACAGGGTATGATAAAATATACACAACACATGTGTCTTTTATCACAACCAAGTCCAAAAGTAAAATATACAATAAAGATACAAAATGCTCACGAGTAGGATGAAGATCCCGTGAGTCAAAAGAGGAGTCTGGCACGAAAGAACTGGAACTAGGCTGCCAGCTCACTAAGAAAAGCTTGATCCGCTGTGGACAGCTCCACTTCGATCCAAGCTTCAAAACCTAAACATACAAATCCAAGGGAGTCAGGACCTCCCAGCAATGAACAGGCTACAGCCAAATGGCAAGAAACAAGATAGGGGTTAGAACACAAGTATAGCATATGAGGACGGGTATAACATAATCATAAAACAGGAATCCAAGGTAAAGCTGATTACAAGCAAGATTGATTGTATACGCTTAAGTCACGGTCACATGAGACTAGTACATCGAAGGAATAATCCAAACAAGGAAACCCTCATATAGATACCTTTATCTCATGTCACAGAAATCCAAGCGTATAGAATCAGAGTTACAAATCACTCGATAGTCAAAACAGGAATGCATAACGAGAATGACAGGAATCACAATAAGAGATCGTAACTAGCATAACAGGAATCGTAACGGGAAATCACAACAAGAAATAGAAATCATAACAAGAACTATAACTGGACCTATTATTATTATTATTACTCGTCTGACTCATATATCTAGGTATGTGTCTCGGTATATATCCCAACTCACATACATCCATATATAAGAAAGTCGAGGGTTGTTACCGGAAGTAGATGGAGAACTGATAACACTTCTTATAGTAGTTTTCCATACACCTGGAACCAGTTTGGAGGCCCAAAGTCCCCCTAACACTTATCTTCTGTGGGCCCTGAGTCCCACTAACACTAATCGTCAATATTTTATTCCATACTATAAGCAAGGTATCATTCCGGCATCCATCACTTCCTCCCATTCCCCATACAAGTTGTCCTTTTTATGGTTTATTAACATAATTATCAGATTAAGGGAATGAGCAGGATCATAACTGTAATACGTAACTGGAATCATAACAAGTAATCAGGTACTACATTCCCATTATCGTGATAATTATAAGAATCAGGTGTATCATGCTTGGTGTCAAGAGATAGCATGACAAGGGTGATGATATTTAACAAACAACCAAACATGACAAGAGATTGATAATAGTTTGGGTAAGTCATGACATAACATGAGGGCCTTCAATTGTCAAGTGATATACACGTGTTAAATAGAAGTAAGTAACTGATAAGACTGAGGTAATGACATGGCAAGTGGTAACATAGAAGTAGCACAAAGTTCAATGACCACGAAGGGCCGGCCACGCATGGTGCACGATAAAGGAGTAAGAATATCACCGGCATGGTACATGTACAAGAGTGAAATTACCCTAACACAAGCAGTTGCAGGCAATACATGAACATGGAATTATGAAGTGACAAGAGGTGATATACATCAAGTGGCAGGTCATGAAGTACAAGTAAGAACAGTATATAGCACATGTACCAAGCATAAGATCCAAACTTAAGAAGGAAATTAACTATACAAAACAGCTAAAGTTAGTCGACTAGGTGGAAGGGTTAGTCGACTAATAGAGGGGTTAGTCGACTAACAGTCTGGACTGGTCGACTAGAACTGTGCACCAGAGAGTTGGGTTTCTGATTCAGGAAAAGTTAGTCGACTAGGGTCAAGGGAGTAGTCGACTAATAGGGGTCTCAGGTCGACTAACAGATACTCTAAGTCGACTAAAACTGAGATACAGAAAGTTGGGTTTCTGGTTCAGGGAAGATTAGTCGACTAGGGTAAAAAGGGGTAGTCGACTAGTGATCTATAGTCGACTGATAATTAGGCTAAGTCGACTAAAACTGTGTTTCCAGAAAAGGTTTACGTTTCAAGTAAAAGGGTTAGTCGACTAATCCCTAGGTCAAGTCGACTAATCATGTTCAGAAAACAGCGTACAGAACCGAATTTGAGGTTGTGTTGGATGATCAAAAAGTGTGATTTTGAAGCTACAAATGTACAAGATAAGTAGACACAAGTATGCTAAGAAGTTTACAAGTCTTGGTGAGTAAAATACTCACTTAGATCGGTTAATCGAAGCTTTATGAACTCGAAATGGTTGTGGTCGACGATATCACCAAGAACGATCCCAAATCAAAAGTTGATGTTGCTTGAGATGGAGATGATGACCTTGGAGTTGGTGGTTGAGCTTGAGATGAAGATGAAGTCTTGGTGTTTGAGGTTGAGATGGAGGAGGAAATTGTTGAAGGCAATTTCTTTTGGTGAAGGGAAGAAAAAGGAAATGGAAATGTAAAGGAAATGTTTAAATAGGGTTTGGATTTGTGAAGGAGGTGCAATTAGTGTAGATGAGAGGGGTTATTTGCAAAGTGGAGGAGGGGATGAGTGTCCCTCTCTTGGCCACTTGGCCGGCCATGGGAGAGAGAGAGAAAGAGGGGCATTAATGGTGGAGGTAGGTGGAAGTGAGTGGAGAGGAAAAATTGGAATTTTGGAAAATTGGGAAATTGGAATTCTTGTGGCTTGTGGAGGAAGGAAAGAAATAAGGAAAAGGAAAAAGGAAAAGAAATTAATAAGGGAAGATATTTTCTCTTGGACTCGAAATGAAACTGATGAAAATACTGATACCCGGGTTTAAGTTGGGGATGCGGAAATCATTGCGGAAAATACCGAAATCGTCCGAAATTCAAATGTCTCGGAACGACTCGTAAAATTTACCAAAAATCAAGAATATTATATTAAGAAACATAGTGAAATCCGTTTAAGAAATACTTTATAGTTTTAAAACTAAAAATCCCGGAACCAATTATCTACCGACTCCGGTGGAATTTTCATAAAATCATAAAATCTTCAGAAAAAGCTTTTAGGTAGGAAATGTAATTCTAAAAGATAAAGTCTAAAGGACCTTCAAGAAATTCCAAACTGATTGTAAAATAAAAATCCGGGAATCGATCAGAAGCATTGGTCGACACCGGTTTTGAAGAAATTCCTTTTAATTCAAGAAAAATCCAGAAAACCATAGAAAATCTAATATATTGAAAAATAATATTTGAAACTGAAATCGATCGAATACAAGAAGTAAATCGAAAAAATACGATCGAAAAACTGAATACGCAATTAAGTACGTATTCCGGAACGGGGTATTACAATCCACCCACCTTACAAAAATTGCGTCCTCGCAATTTCGCTAAGGGGCAAATTGAACACAAAGGAGACATGGTTGGAATAAAGGCCTCATAAATCCAAACAGGGTTAAGGTGAACACATGAAGGACTAGGATAGACAATGAGAGAATGATAAGGGAAATATTAAGAAAGATAACTAACTCAAATACAAGATCGGAATAGTGGTTACCATGATATCCTCAAGGTTCCTGGTCTGGATACTGGTCTTCCCACTCTGCTGCATCACCTGATGTCTCTGCTGCCATGATGTAACCCTGGCCTCTACCCTGATCTGCTCTAGCTCTCACTCCCCTCTGCTGTTGATCATACCGTTGGGGCGGAAATGGAACTCTTCGATCAACGGGTTCTGGATTCCTCCTCAATGGCGGAGCTGGAAGTGCTGGGGCTGGATGTGCTGGTGCTGGAAGTGCTGGTCTGACTGGTGCCACATTCCCTACCCTTCTGAACGGGCAATCCCTTAGTGCATGACTCCCTGCCCCACATGCCAAACATAATCCATTGGCCACTCGACAATCTCTCTTATAATGCCCGGGTCTATGGCAGAAATTGCAAATAACCTGAGGAAGGGGAGGTTGGAATGGTCTCTTCATCATCGGGCCATGGCTGCCCTAACTTGATCTTCCTCATCCATCAACTCAAAAGGCCTCTTCTTGGCCTGGTTCCTCATCTGGTTCACTTTCTTCTTCTCCAGTCCACGCTCTACTTCTCGAGCTATGGTGAGAACTTCTGAATAGGTCTTCAGCTGCTGGGGCATTAAGAAAACTTGTATGTCCATCTGTAAGCCCTGTTGGAATCTGCTTGCCCGCTTCTCCTCATCCGTCACCATATACGGAGCAAAGCGGCTAAGTCGGAGAAATTCCGCGGCATACTCATCCACGGACCGATCCCGTTGCTGAAGTTTGATGAATTGCTCTTCCATGTCCTTCTGAGCAGTGACAGGGAAGAATCTGCTATAAAAACTCTTGGAGAAGGTGTCCCAAGTGACAGGCTTCTCCAATCTGGCCTCCTCAGCTAGCCACCAAGTTCTAGCTACATCCTTCAATTGAATCTTGGCGACTTCCACTTGATTCTCCTTTGGTACTCTGGCTGCATTCAACAAGTCTGAGGTGTCGGTCAGCCATTGCTCAGCATCTAGGGGTTTCTCTTCACCCGTGAACGTGGCTGGTTGCAACCTTCTGAAGTCTGATATATTCCCCGGCCTTTGTCCTTTGGAGCTGCCAACTCTTGCCGAAGGAGTTCCGTCTGTTGCTGCTGATTCTCCATCATCATCTGAATGACCCTCAGAATATCTACATTCTCTCCTGTGGGTCCATTCGATACCTGCCCAGAGTGATTACGGCCCGATCTTCTATCCATACCTAGTTGGTGAAAGATGACTGGAAAGAGCTGGAAAAATGGAAGGGTTTTTAGGACACAAGGGAATGGATCAAGGAAGGAATAGATAAATCAAGAAGGACTAGATAACTTTGTACATTATAGTTGGCAATAGCAAATTTCAAGAATTTGCTGCTTGTTTGTACTATAAAGGTAAGAGCCTAAGCTCTGATACCAACCTGTAACGCCCCGATTCCACGAATACGGGGACGTCACTGCAACGTATATACGTAGGTCAGGAAATGCCCCCACGTATATACGCTAAGCATAAAAGTACAAGCAAGGATCAGAGTACAACACAAAGCGTGGTATACATACATATGCCGACATGAAAGTACGAATACAAAGTCATCACAGGGTATGATAAAATATTACACACACATGTGTCTTTTATCACAACCAAGTCCAAAAGTAAAATATACAATAAAGATACAAAATGCTCACGAGTAGGATGAAGATCCCGTGAGTCAAAAGAGGAGTCTGGCACGAAAGAACTGGAACTAGGTTGCCAGCTCACTAAGAAAAGCTTGATCCGCTGTGGACAGCTCCACTTCGATCCAAGCTTCAAAACCTGAACATACAAATCCAAGGGAGTCAGGACCTCCCAGCAATGAACAGGCTACAGCCAAATGGCAAGAAACAAGAATAGGGGTTAGAACACAAGTATAGCATATGAGGACGGGTATAACATAATCATAAAACAGGAATCCAAGGTAAAGCTGATTACAAGCAAGATTGATTGTATACGCTTAAGTCACGGTCACATGAGACTAGTACATCGAAGGGATAATCCAAACAAGGAAACCCTCATATAGATACCTTTATCTCATGTCACAGAAATCCAAGCGTATAGAATCAGAGTTGCAAATCACTCGATAGTCAAAACAGGAATACATAACGAGAATGACAGGAATCACAATAAGAGATCGTAACTAGCATAACAGGAATCGTAACGGGAAATCACAACAAGAAATAGAAATCATAACAAGAACTATAACTGGACCTATTATTATTATTATTACTCGTTTGACTCATATATCTAGGTATGTGTCTCGGTATATATCCCAACTCACATACATCCATATATAAGAAAGTCGAGGGTTGTTACCGGAAGTAGATGGAGAACTGATAACACTTCTTATAGTAGTTTCCATACACCTGGAACCAGTTTGGAGGCCCAAAGTCCCCCTAACACTTATCTTCTGTGGGCCCTGAGTCCCACTAACACTAATCGTCAATATTTTATTCCATTACTATAAGCAAGGTATCATTCCGGCATCCATCACTTCCTCCCATTCCCCATACAAGTTGTCCTTTTTATGGTTTATTAACATAATTATCAGATTAAGGGAATGAGCAGGATCATAACTGTAATACGTAACTGGAATCATAACAAGTAATCAGGTACTACATTCCCATTATCGTGATAATTATAAGAATCAGGTGTATCATGCTTGGTGTCAAGAGATAGCATGACAAGGGTGATGATATTTAACAAACAACCAAACATGACAAGAGATTGATAATAGTTTGGGTAAGTCATGACATAACATGAGGGCCTTCAATTGTCAAGTGATATACACGTGTTAAATAGAAGTAAGTAACTGATAAGACTGAGGTAATGACATGGCAAGTGGTAACATAGAAGTAGCACAAAGTTCAACGACCACGAAGGGCCGGCCACGCATGGTGCACGATAAAGGAGTAAGAATATCACCGGCATGGTACATGTACAAGAGTGAAATTACCCTAACACAAGCAGTTGCAGGCAATACATGAACATGGAATTATGAAGTGACAAGAGGTGATATACATCAAGTGGCAGGTCATGAAGTACAAGTAAGAACAGTATATAGCACATGTACCAAGCATAAGATCCAAACTTAAGAAGGAAATTAACTATACAAAACAGCTAAAGTTAGTCGACTAGGTGGAAGGGTTAGTCGACTAATAGAGGGGTTAGTCGACTAACAGTCTGGACTGGTCGACTAGAACTGTGCACCAGAGAGTTGGGTTTCTGATTCAGGAAAAGTTAGTCGACTAGGGTCAAGGGAGTAGTCGACTAATAGGGGTCTCAGGTCGACTAACAGATACTCTAAGTCGACTAAAACTGAGATACAGAAAGTTGGGTTTCTGGTTCAGGGAAGATTAGTCGACTAGGGTAAAAAGGGGTAGTCGACTAGTGATCTATAGTCGACTGATAATTAGGCTAAGTCGACTAAAACTGTGTTTCCAGAAAAGGTTTACGTTTCAAGTAAAAGGGTTAGTCAACTAATCCCTAGGTCAAGTCGACTAATCATGTTCAGAAAACAGCGTACAGAACCGAATTTGAGGTTGTGTTGGATGATCAAAAAGTGTGATTTTGAAGCTACAAATGTACAAGATAAGTAGACACAAGTATGCTAAGAAGTTTACAAGTCTTGGTGAGTAAAATACTCACTTAGATCGGTTAATCGAAGCTTTATGAACTCGAAATGGTTGTGGTCGACGATATCACCAAGAACGATCCCAAATCAAAAGTTGATGTTGCTTGAGATGGAGATGATGACCTTGGAGTTGGTGGTTGAGCTTGAGATGAAGATGAAGTCTTGGTGTTTGAGGTTGAGATGGAGGAGGAAATTGTTGAAGGCAATTTCTTTTGGTGAAGGGAAGAAAAAGGAAATGGAAATGTAAAGGAAATGTTTAAATAGGGTTTGGATTTGTGAAGGAGGTGCAATTAGTGTAGATGAGAGGGGGTTATTTGCAAAGTGGAGGAGGGGATGAGTGTCCCTCTCTTGGCCACTTGGCCGGCCATGGGGGAGAGAGAGAAAGAGGGGCATTAATGGTGGAGGTAGGTGGAAGTGAGTGGAGAGGAAAAATTGGAATTTTGGAAAATTGGGAAATTGGAATTCTTGTGGCTTGTGGAGGAAGGAAAGAAATAAGGAAAAGGAAAAAGGAAAAGAAATTAATAAGGGAAGATATTTCTCTTGGACTCGAAATGAAACTGATGAAAATACTGATACCCGGGTTTAAGTTGGGGATGCGGAAATCATTGCGGAAAATACCGAAATCGTCCGAAATTCAAGTGTCTCGGAACGACTCGTAAAATTTACCAAAAATCAAGAATATTATATTAAGAAACATAGTGAAATCCGTTTTAAGAAATACTTTATAGTTTTAAAACTAAAAATCCCGGAACCAATTATCTACCGACTCCGGTGGAATTTTCATAAAATCATAAAATCTTCAGAAAAAGCATTTAGGTAGGAAATGTAATTCTAAAAGATAAAGTCTAAAGGACCTTCAAGAAATTCTAAACTGATTGTAAAATAAAAATCCGGGAATCGATCAGAAGCATTGGTCGACACCGGTTTTGAAGAAATTTCTTTTAATTCAAGAAAAATCCAGAAAACCATAGAAAATCTAATATATTGAAAAATAATATTTGAAACTGAAATCGGTCGAATACAAGAAGTAAATCGAAAAAATACGATCGAAAAACTGAATACGCAATTAAGTACGTATTCCGGGAACGGGGTATTACATCATTACACCTCTAGCATCCAGGTCATTGTTAAGTTCAACAATACACTTAAGGCCATGACTTTCCCTCGGACTTCCTTGTTAAAGTCGAGATGACCAATGCCAAGTTCAAAATTACACCTCTAGCATTACCCTCACTGTCAAGTTAAACATCACACCTATGACAGTGACACTTTCAGTTTTTCCAAATGAAAGCTGAAATGCTTCTGAGTCAAGTTAATATCACACCTCTAACTCACATTCTTGTCAAGTTAACATCACACTTCTGACAAGGCAACTTTCAACCCGTTAAGTTAATATCACACCTCTAACGGTAAAAACTTTCATAGATCCCCCGCGAATCTAGTCTAACTTGTTATTCTCGTCAACAGAATAACAAGCCCACTTAAAAACATTGTTAGGTTAACATTACACCGTTAACAGTGTTTTCATTAACTCCCCAGCGGAGTCGCCATCTCTTGTTTGGTACGGAGTATAAGTTTGTTGTAATCTTTCTACTGATCTAAGGAAATTTTACGCGATCCTTTCTCCGTACCAAACAAGAGAGGTATGATGTTAACTTGACCGAGATTTGTCTACTGTTAGAGGTGTGATTTTGAATATTACAGTATTTTGAGTGAACTTGTCATTCTATTGAAGAGAATTGACAAGTTAAAATTTTACCCCGGGGAAACATCAAAGCCTTACTGTCAGAGGTGTGATGTTAACATAACAGGTTCGATTAGTAATTTATTCCACTGGGAAAATTGAGGGAAATCACTGTTATAGGTTTAATGTTAACTTAATAGTAAATATGCCAGAGGTATAATGTTAACTTGGCATGTTTGATCTGTGATTATTTCACTGGGGAAATTAAGGGAAATCACTGCTAGAAGTTTAATGTTAACTTAACAGTGAATATGCCAGAGGTATAATGTTAACTTGGCATGTTCGATCTGTGATTATTTCACTGAGAAAATTAAGAAAAAATTACTGTTAGAGGTTTAATGTTAACTTAATAGTGAATATGCCAGAGGTATAATGTTAACTTGGCATGTTCGATCTGTGATTATTTCACTGAAAAAATAGTCACAGGCTTTTTGTGGTCTTACCATTCCATGGATAGGAATTAGTAAGGGATTTTGGAGGGGAAGGCGGGATCAGGTCCCTCAAGATTTTTAGCAAACCTTCAGCTATTAACGGATTTGATATGCCTTTACCAACTACCATTTGAGTTAAGCTAGCCATGCTATTCCCCTCAGCATGATCAGTTGTCGAGGATTTTTTTCGTTGGGCTTAAAAGCCAACTTTTTCCTCTATTTTTAGCCGTCGGAGGCGTCAGATTGTTGTTCCACAGATAACTTCTAAAATCCTGCTGAGATTAGAGAAGTATAAACTCCGCGGGAAACTTATAAGGAGATCGGCGTTCCTTTTGAGTACTTATTTGATCAAAGGTGTGGTGTTGAACTTGATCAGGGAAGAGCTTCTCGAGATCGACCCATTTCTCGATAGAGCCGGCAGGAAGCTTCATGAACCATTCAAAGGTAACAAAGCCGGCGGCTCGTTCTCTGCAGAAGAGACGCGAGTCTCGCGTTTTGACACAAAGACGCGGGACTCACATTTTTAAGAGGAGACGCGGATCTCGCATTACTGAACGTCGCGTCTGTGAGGTGAAATACGAGCCTCGCATTCTAATGTAGAAACGCGGGCTTTGCATTCAGTTATAGAAACGCGAGCCTCATGAGCTCTGCATTTTGATATAGAGACGCAGGCCTCATGAGCTCCGCGTTTCGATACAGATACGCGGGCCTCACATTTTTGCTAAGAAATGCGGGCTTCGCGTTCTGATACAGAGATGCGGGCCTCGCGTTAAGGATCTGAGATGCGAGTCTCATGCTGCTCAGAAGAAACGTGGGCCTAAGCCCCGTGTTCTGTATCTGCTGAGCAGATGACTTTTTCAACTTTTTCCATCTGTTGTCGACGTGTGTGGTGCCTTTGTCGACGTTCAGCATTCTAGTTACGCTTCACAGGTTGTTGGGGACCCCCAGTAACTTGGAGTTGAGGAATCTGGAGAGGAGAAGTACGGCGAGACGGGCCTTCATCTTCATTGGCCTCGCGGGTCTCGTGGGAGACATTGACGCGGGCCACATGTGCTGTTGCAGCCACTTCTGTCTGCTGACGGCGAGCGCGACGCCTTTGCCATCTCTCGGCATTCTGATTGAGTCGCAGAGGTTATTGGGAACCCCAGGGTTTGAACTAGCAGTGCCTTGATAGAAGAATGGCGGGAGATCGTACTCCATTGCCATCTTGACCGTGGTCATGGCGCGGGTCTCTGAAGAGACGTTGGGGCTGACCACGTTGTCTCCACGGGAGACTCCCGAAACTTTGGGGGAGTTTAACTTCTCTTGGTCGAATTCGATCATAAGCGATTCGACTGTGGATCCAAGCATCCGATGTCGGCTTGCGCCACTACTTTCTCGTTGGTTGAGAAAGACTTTGATATCCCCATCGGAGTCACCATCTCTTGTTTGCGTCGGAAAAATCATAATTGCAAAATTCTTTTAATTGAATAGAAGATTACAACGGATACAATCTGATTACAAAAGAGAGGAAATCTCTTGATTGATTCTCCTCTTTATTTAAAGCTGGGTTCTTCACGTGACGGTGGAGAGTGAGTCTTGTTCTCCGTTGACCGGCCGAACGTCAAGTCTCTCTTGTGGATCCTCTCTTTGGATCTGCTGATGGAGTAGCACAGCTCCTATCAGTAATGGAATCTCAAAAAGATTTAAAGAAGTTGAACTCAACAAGTTAACAGAAAGAGTTGAACTATTCCCAGGCTACAAGTGCTTCAAGTCCGAACTCTGCTGAGGTAGCTCAACCCCTTGCCTATGGCTTCTTGAATTCCTCCACCAGGACTTTCATCGTCAGTTCCTTTTTTTAGAGGTCCCCTTCTAGAGCCCCTCTCCAGCCCCATAGAGAGGTCTCCTCTTTTTTTCTCTCTCCCCCACAGCCCATTTTAGAAGAGGTCCCCTCCCCCGGGTTCCTTCTCTTCTCTAGCTATTCATAGCTATTTATAGAGGAATTGGGGTGCAACCAACCCCTTAAATCTCTCCATAATGAGAGGGGTGTAACCAACTCCTTAAATCTCTCCATAATGGGAAGTTATTTCCTATTATGTGGAGAGAAAATGGGGTGTAACTGACCAAGTTCGTGGCTGTCAGTTATAGCAGAAATGCAGGTCTCGCGCTGGACGCAGATTTTACTCTGATTTTGAGACGCGGAGCTCACAGGCTCGCGTCTGTGTTGGAACGCGGAGCTGCTCAGGCTTGCGTTTGAGTTGAAATGCGGAGCTGGCTGAGATCCGCATCTGACAAAGGACGCGAGGTCCGCGTCTGGCGACCTCCGCGTCTGACAATGGAACGCGAGGTCCGCGTTTGGCGACCTCCGCGTCTGACAAAGGACGCGAGGTTCACATCTGGCGACCTCCGCGTCTAAAATTAGAATGCGACCTCCGCGTCTGATAGAGGACGCAAGATCCGCGTCTGAGGTTGGAACACGACCTTCGCGTTTGCGATTGGAATGCGACCTCCGCGTCTGACAGAGGACGCGAGGTCCATGTCTGAGGTTAGAACGCGACCTCCGTGTTTGAGAGGTCCGCGTCTGAGGCTTCGTCCTTAGTAATTTTTTGATAGCCTACACTCATTTGGTTTCGAGACAAATGTTGTCAAAGATTGTGTGTATCACAAGTTCAGTGGGAGTAAGTATATATTCCTGATTTTGTATGTTGATGACATACTCCTTGCTACTAATGATAAGAAAAATTTGCAAGAAACTAAGAGATTTCTACCAAAGAAATTTGATATGAAAGATCTTGGTGAGACGTAGGGGTGAGCATCGGTCGGTTCGGTTCGGTTTTTGCTAATTTTTGCAAAACCGAATCGAACCGAATAGACTTAGTAACCGAACCGAACCGAATCAACTCAGTTCGGTTCGGTTTTTTCGGTTTTTTCAGTTAGGTCAATATATTGCCATCATTTCTTACATTTTTTAATCACCATTATATTATCATCCTTTAATATTATAATCTCAAATATCCATTACCTAAATTAGAAATAAGAAAAAGATTCTAAGCTTAATGTGAATTGAAAATTTCATATTCTAAAACTTTTACACCGTATTTGAGCTCTTATATTAAAACTCATATAATTATTACTAACTTTTAATGATAAGAATGAAAAAAAAGAACTATATTAATATAAATATTATTCTCAATTGTGATGTTGTACTTAATATTGCTTTCACATATTCAACATAAAAAAGATGGTATTACTAAAACTAATGAGATAAGCTTCCACCAGTTTTTATTATGATCTATATGATTCACTAAATTGAATTTGAGTAGGTTAATATATAGGGTAAGAAATTCGGTTCGGTTCGGTCTATTCGGGTTTTAGAACACAAAACCGAAACTCGACCGAATTAGAGCGGTTCGGTTCGGTTCGGGTTCGGGTTTCAGTTTTTGGTCGGTTATTTCGGTTATAACCGAACTCTGCTCACCCCTAGTGAGACGTCTCTTGTCTTAGGAATCCAAATATACCAAGGTAGCCCCGGGGTATTCTTGGATTGTCACAAAAGATCTATATAGAAAAGGTGTTTGAAAGATATGGAATGCAAGATTGTAAACTGGGAGACACCCCGGGTGCAAAAGGTAATAAATTTAGTCTAAGTCAGTGCTCTAAGAATGACCTTGAAGTTAAAAAATGCAGAAGATTCTCTGTGCTTCAACTGTAGGGAGTCTAATGTATGCTCAGATTTGCACACGTCCAGACATAGAATTCATTGTTGGAATGCTAGGCAGATACTTAAGTAACCCTAGGATGGATCACTAGAGAGCAGCCAAAAGGGTCTTCAGATATTTACAGAGAAGTAAGATTACATGCTCACATACAAGAGGCCAGATCAGATCGAGATCATTGGGTATTCGGATTCTGATTTTGCTGGATGCCAAGACAATAGGAGATCCAAATCGGGCTACATTTATTTGTTAGCTGGAGGAGCTATTTCCTAGAAGAGTGCTAAGCAAACTATCAAAGCTTCCTCCACCATGGCAGCAGAATTTGTAGCATATTATGAGGCATCCAACCATAAATTATAGCTGCGAAATTTTGTCACTGGGCTGCGCATTCTGCGTGGTATCGAAAGACCACTAAAGTTATACTATGACAATAAATCAGCAGTTCTATATTCCAACAACAACAGGAGCTCGTCCAAGTCAAGATACATTGACATAAAGTTTCTAGTTGAAGGAAAGAGTACAGAGTGGACAGATTTTCATAGAGCACATTGGGACAAACTCTATGATTGTGGATTCGCTTACTAAAGGATTAACACCGAAGGTCTTTCATGAGCACACTGCTTCTATGGGTGTTATATCATTTAAGGATATCACACTTTAATAGGAGTTTGTATATATGTTTCATTGCTTTATTTTGTATTTTGGACAGATTTTGTGCATTTGGACATTTTCTGCAGAATTAAAGTATTTAGTTTATACACTCTGTTTTATTATGTTAAAGTTTGATCTCAATAGAGTTTAAGGGAGGACTAGTTGGAAATAGACATGTTCAGATCACATTACATATAATTTTCATGCTACACATCCATGATTAATCTATGTCGTTTGGTTGTATTAGTATATGTGATTATTGGTGGTTACGCTAAATGTAACGAAAATTCCTTTAGTCCTATATTAGTATAGTCAATGGACGAGATTGTTAAGAATACCTGATTATATGATAGCAATATTTTGAGCTCATAAAGTGTACACATTTATAAGGTAATATATGTGGCCCAAGTGAGAGATTGTTGAAAATAATTCAACATGTATAGGCTCACATATATGAATTTAATGTGTTTGGCTATCTTAAAGTATAGTCCAAATTAGTTATGATCTAATAAAGTTAATAATTAGACTAATAGGTATTAAATTATCATGAATTTAATGTGTAGAGATAATTATGTAATTTCTAATTTGATGAAGGGCCAAATTGGAAAAAGAAATAACTCAGTTATTATTTAAGAGATCATGATCCCCAAAAAAACGTATCTTTTTCTCCTTGAGATCCCTTCAAGCAGAGAGAAATCCTAGAGGAATATAGATCTTTTGGAATGTCTTCTCCATCTCAACAATTCAAGAAATTAAAATCATAGATCAAGACACGCTTCCGCCTTTTAGTATTTTATTTTCTTATGTCTTTGAATCTTCATGGAGACTAAATTTATTTTCTAAGGTTTGATCTATGCTAAAGATAAAGTGATGATTTTTAGTCTTGTTTACTTCTAAGGATGAATATTGTAGATCGAATACTTTTATTTAATTCAAGTTTCATCATGTACTCCATCTTATTTCTCAAAAAATGAATATATGTATTATGCATGCATGTTGCGTATTTTGTCAATCATCATTTGATTTTATAAAAAATCTCTTTACATATATGATCAATTTAAATAAATTATTTGTGGAATTACCTATATAAGGAATTTTAAAAAAAATCTTCTTTCTGAATTTACTTTAAAAAAGACCTCAAAAATTTTAATTAGAAAAAATCGATCTCTGACAGACAACGTTAGCACTATATAGGGATTGAGTGGTTTCGCCTTGCTTGCTTGGTGTTGGGGGCACCGTGGGTGGAAACATTTTAGTCGGGTTGACGAATTTGGACGTAAAATTGCAACAATTTTAAGTCTAAATTTGGGGACCTAGTTTTGCTCTAATTTTGGTCGGGGTTTGTGGAACCCCGACCCGAGAGGCATTGTTTTTTCCTCTCTATTTTAGGTCCGGTTTGCAGACCCGGACTAGAGACCAGACACATCACAACTTCATAGGTATCTATTTTGAAACCCTTACATTTATTACAATATCAAAAGAATCGCAGGAATATCACAACTTTACAAATATATCATAATAATCACAATAATATCATAAAAATCACTGACTAGAGAAACAAATACACATCACACCTTCATAAATATCACAATATCACTCGTATCACGATATCACAACTACATAAACATTACAACATTACAAATACGTATCTTCCCTAAATATCAAAGTGTTTATCATATCACTCGTGTCACAACTCAAATATCATAATGTCACATAATACAACTAATATGAAATTAGTAATATCATAATATCTTATCAGAACAAACATGACAATACACGTCTTTTTTGACCACGTCCGTGACTTCTTCCTCTACCACGTAGAGAAAGAGTTTGAGAATCTGACTATGTATGCTGCTGAAATAGTACAACCTTTTATGTAGATCTTTCACGTCGTGGGTATCTCCTAGCAGGTTCATGAGATGGTATAGGCTCATCATCATCATCATGTTGATGTCATGTATGACGTGTATGAGCTGGTTAAGAAGATTTTGCCTCATCCTCTACATTCTCGTGCTTCGTATCAGGCGGATGCCATTTATATCATGCATAAGATATGATGGGGTTTGGCACATCTGATGGAGATGCAAATCAGAATTCTCCTAGAAGATTCCTGATGAATTCACTCATCCCCTGTAATATCAGATTCTTCAGAGAATCATCAATCAATGTCTGATGCACCATGTTGTCTGCACGAATTAATCCATCAATTATAATGAAATTAGATATAATTAGAAAACATATCACATATTTAATATTTAATCTGAATTTTCTTAAGATATTCTCAATTATCACCTATAGAAAGCAGTCGACATGTAAGTGGTAGGTACATCAACATATTGAATAATCCAACAATGAGTGATTCCCCAATACCACTCAGCCAAAAGTGTATGTGAATATCTTTGATTTTAAATTTGATTCCCTTGATTGTCCTATTAGACTATATATGTATTGTGCTCCTGCCTCTAATCATGCAGAAGCTTTTGACTGCGATTTGTACCAGCCAATCTCGGGACTGTATCAGGGATATACTGAGTAAATCCAAACCGACGAAGGGCACGATCTGAAACGTGCATCTCGACAATTTCAAGACAAATAATTGGCATCACGCCCCTCCATATCTGAGAGCTTATTGTGCATATTGGAGGTAAATTCCATAAGATCATGTCTGTATATGGCTCCCAGGTTACCGCAGACTCGTATAACAAATTCAGTAATGTATCATAAGTCCTATCGGCATTCCACATGTAGCACATCATTTCCTTAGAATGAAAAAGAATCACTTAAATACTTAAATTGCATATAATAATCTTTTACATGCATATAAGAGGCAAACCATCCAGCTGCACGATCTATCTGAGGTTGGTACGGTCAATAGACAATCTCTCTCAAGATCATAACTGATGGCCCAATGTGATAACAAATATTAGTCAATTTAAAGTATTCAATTAAAGATTGCACACAATACTAACACATTGGTCTAAGGCTTTTCCTGTAGAAGTGTCTGACAACCATGGAGTTCCATTGTCTCCAAGATGGAGATTTTATACAACTTCTTGTAGAGATATGAAACCACTGCACTACCCCCCGATGTAGCATCGCATTCGTCAAATCCTTTAAGAGAGATAACTACTTGAGATGTCCTTATATGTGGTGGAATCTAAACGGGTGTCGAACATATGCATTATATAAGCACGTGTACACTGGCACCTTTATATCTGTTAATTATGCCAGGACTGTGCTAAACTGATCACATAACCACTGCAGCTTTACTGCTCCACCCTTAATCGTTGTTGTAGAGGTTGCTTGCCTAATAATCTCGCAAACTTAGCCATCTATTCTATATCATCTCTCGATGTGACAACAAGACCATATCATCTCTCGTTGTGACAACCAGACCATCTACCAGAAGCCTCAATCGCACCACCACATCCTATAGCGTAGTAGTCATCTCTCCCACTTAAAGATCAAAATTGAATGTCCCAGGCCTCTGTCTCTCTATCAAAGCTGTCAGTAATGGATGATTGAGTCGTATCCACCTCAGAGAATGAATAAAGACTCATTCTCGTCGAACGCAATCTATGATACATGTAACCTTCAAAATTCACTTTTGATATGCTAGAGAATAATCTACACAGTCAATGACCTGAAGATTCTGTAATTATAATAAGAAAATATAGTTAATAAAAATAAAGTATAGTCACTGCTATAATATCCAAACTTAACTTTAAAAATAAGATTACCCAGCTTGCATCGATTTTAGCGGATCGATGCTCATCCTATAAGTAGAGGACATCAGAAACAGATCGGCCATGAGTCCATTGGTGCTTTGCCTGCACTTATAATTTTTAGTAACAATGGGACATCAAAAAGAAACATCAATCATTATATTATTATTATACCAATTATATGAAGTATTTGAAATCACCTAGAGGGGGGGGGGTGAATAGGTGATGGCTATACTAATGATCAAATATTGCGGATTTAAAACTATTTAAGCAATAAGCACAATTAAAAGAACTTGCAAGTAAATAGGAAATTAATAGAACAAGTAAAAGAGAGATAGAGTTTTGAGAAAAGTGGACAATCACAAACACGAAGATTTTTCCGAGGTTCGAGCCACGCTCTACGTCCCCGACTTCGACACACGAAGGATTTCCACTATTGGTGATCCCACTGGATCGTCAATACAAGGACACACTTGTCCTATCTCTCGCGGTGCCGCGACACCAACTCGGAGCAACACTTGCTCGCTTGAGGCTGATGCCTCTACAACTTCTCACAATGTAGAATGGTGATCGAACACTTGATCACAAACAAAGATGCTCACTTGCACAACCCTATAACCAAGATGATGAGATGATACTTTGGGATTGTGTAGTGCACAAAGACTAGAGAGAAGTAGAGGATTGCTTCAAGAAAAGGGTTGGAAATTTTGGCTCAATTGAAAATCTTTTGCTAAAGGCTAAGCTTTTGAAAACTTTGATTTTTTGCTTGTAAATCTTGTTGTTGATGTTTGTAGAAGTCTCCCACTATTTATAGGGGATGAAAACTGACCTACAAAGCTCAAAAGAGTCGTTGGGGAGAATCCCAACAAAAATCTGTTCAGAAAAATATAGCTGTTGGAGTCTGTCAGAACTTCTGACTGAAGCCGGTCGACCGGGTCGGCCGACCGTCAACGGTCGAATTTCCGACCGTTGAGAAGCCGGTCGACCGGGACGGTCGACCGAGGTCTCAACCAGAGAGTGAAACTCTCTGTCGGTCGACCGGTTCGGTCGACCGGGGAAAAACAGAGAGCACAGCTCTCTCTCTCTCTCTCTCTCTCGGTCGACCGGTCGGGCGACCGAAGTGCACACATGCACAGCGGTGCATGTCGGTCGACTGAGACGGTCGACCGGACAAGGCCAAAACTGTTTTTCCCAAAGGCTTTTTGAAGATGGTAAATTTTGATAAAAAATCTTTGGATAGGGGACTACAAAATAGAGTTCTAGGACTTGTAAAAATCAGGGTGTGATCATAGACCAACACCAAAAAGACTTGAACTATATTTTGACAAAAATCCTTTTTCCAAATAAAAACTGTTTTTCCAAAAACTTGTTTTTCAAAATGATTTTTCCAAACTTTGATTTTCCAAAACTAGGTTCGAAATCTTGATATGAAAATTGGTTTGTAGGCATGAAGCAATATGAAAAGTGTGTGTGTGACAATCCCAAAATAATCTACCTCTATCATCTAGGTTTTGACAAAATGAACTAAAATCTTAACTAAAATGAAAATACAAATCTTGAATTTGTCTTCAATCTTGTTTGATCCTGGAGCTCTCCTATGTGCTTGGTTCTGGGATCCAAATCTTTGCGGCTTTCAAAAGTGTGAGTCTTGTGTTGGAGCCGTCAAACAAACTAGGATTTTTAACCTGAAACTCATTTAGACAAAATTGTTAAAACATAACTATATATGGTTTGTTATCATCAAAACGTCGGGCTAATGACCTTTGGGCCAACAGTATTAACAATATTAAATTGATAAACGAGTACTCTCAATCTATAGTGACCAAATAGATGCAAATAATTACCCAATGAAAGAGGCGGTTACCAGTAGGCTGGGACATCTAACTTTATAGTGGTCAAATTATTTACAATTACTACATATATTGCATTTGTGCCCTTCATGACCTTCATCCGTAGCACCTCGTATGCGAACAAAAGTGAACGATCTACCAATCTCTTATATTCAGTTGATGAGATAAGCGGTCATTTATATGGCTCTCAATATCATTTATCCAGAATGAGATGAAACAATGGAGCATAAGTCTTAGCATAGTTGGCTACAGAATACCATTGCGAATACAAGAAGTAATTATTTAAATTATTACCCCACCATTAGTACTAGCAAATGCCGCAATAACATGTGGCAAGATAATTTTTGGAGCTGAGGTAATTTTCAAGAATAAGTGCACCCATCTTGCATGATCTTAACGGTGCATGTATATCATTCCCTATTTGACACCTCTCACTCAGTTAAACTGAATCTTTGTATCTAATAAATTCGAGCAATATTGAATTTATATCTCAAGATATCCTCATTCCTTGGTGTCAAAGGTGATTTTCATGTATTTGCCTTTTCTCGATGAGTACGAAAGAAAGTAACTAGGTGAAAAAAAATGTTCCGACAATAAGTACTTGTATTGGTAATGATCGAGCTCCTTCAAACACACTGTTGAAGCTTTTTGAGCAATTTGTAGTCATCATCGTGAACCGTCTACCTCCAACTTTTGATAATATCATTGGCGTTCTTATTTATGCTAACTATTCTTAATCCAATTACGTGCAACTTTAGAGGCTTGCTTTAGTTTTTTTTCTTTTTGCCTTGTACGTTGGTGGATCTGATGCACAACCTGCTTCCCTACAAATTATGTAACTCAACATCTTTAATTTTTTTTGGAAAGTTGGCTCGAATGTGTCTCAAACAATAATGATGATGATGTGGCGAAGGCCACCTGTTTGAAAGTGCCTTTGGGAATCCTTTCATCTGATCAAAGATAAAAGTGATAGTCGTGTTATCATGCACACTCATTACACCGTGAAATCACCACTAAGACTCTTCTAATTCACTTTCTATACCTGCAAAGGCCAATAAATAGAGTCCATTATCAGCATGTACCCCAATGACCATAAGTGAACGCCCTCTGTATTTTTCATACAAATGTGTATCTGTTAGCTTAAAGGCCCATCACTCTAGTTTTAATAACGATTAACTCGTATAGTTATAATACTAATGATTTTGTAATGTTTAAGTCTAAGGTTTAATCAAGATCTTAGTATGATTTTTAACTTTATCAATGATTCAAAATCAAGATTTAAAGCTAAGTAGTGTTGATTCAAGAGCTCAAGAACAAAAAACACATCAAGTACTGAAGAAGGATTACTCTAGCGCAAAAGAATCAAGTTTTGATCAAATCAAGGAGAAGAAGATCAAAAAAGAAAGATTTGAAGTTTTGTAAGAGAATTTGTAAGTGTTTAGAAGTTTTGTAAAGTTTACATTAGATTTGATTGCTCAAATTTATACACACATAAAAGTATTCTATATTGATTTTCATTGAGTATAGAATTTGTGGTTTAGTTTTTAAGAGTTTGTTTTAGTAATAAAATGAGCTTTATATGATTTATTATCTCAAAAAATAAGTTTTATAGCTGGTAATGTGTTTTGAATTTTATCCATACATATTAGAGCTTTATTTGATCAAAAAAACTTATTTTGATGAGTTATAGTTTTGATTTTATTAAAAGTTGATTTTATGAATAGAAAATCTCAAAAACAAGTTTTACTTGTTTGATATATGTATTGAAATTTGTCCATACACATTTGTGCTTCAATAGAGTTTAAGAAACTTCTTTTTATATTTTATACATGTTTCATTTTAACTTGTTTAAGTTTAAAGTTTTGTTTTTGAAATTTTTTTTTTTTGGAGAATGTAAATTTTATTTATCAAAAACCATAATACAGATATAAATCCAACTGGCTATACATCTATACTCGTTACATGCACTAAGTCGACTAGTTCAGGAGCCTAGTCGACTATATTGCTGCCAGTCGACTAGTCACAAGATCAAGTCGACTTATAATATACTCCAGAAGTATCCGTCCTCTCTGTTGCCACAGGAGTCGACTAATACAAAAAGGATTAGTCGACCGTACGTGCACCAAGTCGACTAGTTAAGAATCCTAGTCGACTATATTTGTTTCAAGTCGACTAACCAAAAAGTCAAGTCGACTTGAATTTTGATCTGGATGTATCCGTCATCTCTGTTGCCACAGGAGTCGACTAATCCCAAAATTAGTCGACTATACTTGAATGTAGTCGACTAGAAACCCTTACTAGTCGACTAAAACTGCTTGTATCCCATCTTTTCTGTCAGAATTCCATACCCCTCAAAAATTCACCGTGTCAGTTGGATCCAAAGTGAATACAGTCCTATAGATGTGCAACTTAATCTTGAATATAGTAGAACCCACCTCCTGAGCCTGGCCTTCAAAAATTTTCATATTACGGGCATTCCAAATATGATAAACAGTACAAGCAAGGGCCACCTTTTTAGCTTTTGCTTTTCCACCGGATCCCTTCGCCTCCTTTTTAATCCACTTAAGAGCACTAGAGATAGTTGACATCCCCCGAGAGATACCCAGCCAGTCTCTAATGTATCTCCAAACCATAGCAGAGAAGGAACATTGAAAGAATAGATGATCTGCCGATTCCTTATTACCAACACAGAGTACACACGAATCCTCAACCTGAAGAAAGGTCAATCTATCTTTTGTAGGTAGTCTCTTCCGCGCTGCAAGCTAAAGAGTACAAGCATGCTTTGGTGTGACATACGAATTCCAAACTGAGCTTGTCCAAGATAGTCTGGAACCCTTATATCTGAAAAACTCATATCCGAGGGATATGCACATCCGCTCACCTATCACCCAAGAGGTTACTCGCCTCTTCGCCGCCTCAACGGATCCTTCTACATGGCATATTTTATCACGTATCGCCACTAGCCTCTTAAGCAATGGCGAATCATCCCTTATACATTTCCAGTCCCAAGCAGATACATCCCCTTTAAGGTAGATATGATGCACCCAACGTACCCATAAAGTGTCCTTTTTCTTATGAATATTCCAAAAGGATTTTGCTAACAGAGAATCATTCCAAGTTTTTAGATCTCGAAATCCCAATCCACCTTCCGATTTTGGCAAGCAAATGGATTTCCAAGAAACCGGATGATGGCGCTTATGCCATAAGAAATTCCTGCACAGCCGAGTTACCCTGTCTATGATAGCACCTGGAACCGAAAAAATAGATAGCCAGAAGCAATCCACTCCTTGTAGCACTGATCTGATAAGCTCAGCTCTACCCGCAAAAGAAAGGCTGGACGCCACCCAAGAGTTGATATACATTGTTATTTTATCAACAAAAGGTGAAAAATGGTCAACCTGTAACCTCCGAGCCGCCAACGGGACACCAAGATAACGGAAAGGCATCACACCAACAGGGATTCCAGTCAACTGCCTCAGTTGAACAAGTTCCTCTCCATATACTCCCGCCGTAAAGAGGTTTGACTTGAGCAAGTTAGCACACAAGCCCGATTTCAAACCAAAATCCTTGAGGCTATCCATAATAATACTGACAGAAGTAATGTCCCCTCTAGCCATGAGCATGAGATCATCAGCAAATGCCAGGTGTGATAACCTAAGATTTCCACACCTAGGGTGAAATTTGAACCCCAACCTGTTAGTACTGACCTTTAGACTCCTCGAAAGATATTCAATGCATATAAGAAAAAGAAAAGGAGACAAAGGATCACCCTGTCGCAATCCCTTCTTCCCATTGAACATCCCCCATATCCCTCCATTCAGGCCAATAGAATAAGAAGGAGACGTTACACATTGCATAATCCATCCAATAAATCTGGCCGGGAACTGAAGACCAGTCATCACCTCAGCAAGGAATTCCCAAGAGACCGAATCATATGCTTTCCGGAGATCCACTTTAATTAAGCATCTTGGTGATACCCTCTTCCTGTTATACTTTCGCAATAACTCTTGGACCAAATGGATATTTTCAATCATACTCCGACCCTCCACAAAAGCAGATTGCGAAGGATCAATAATTCCACCGAGCACAGGTCGCAGCCTCGCAGCCAGTACTTTAGAAATCACCTTATAGATCACATTACAACAGGCAATAGGCCTGAAATCACTCACAGAATTAGCATGAGCAGATTTAGGCACTAAAGCAATCAAAGTGTGATTCATTTGCTTCAGAAGATATCCTGATACGAAAAATTCCTTGACAGCATCACAGAACTGAACACCAATAATATCCCATGCTGTCTTGAAGAAGAGTGCACTATATCCATCCGGACCCGGTGCCTTGTCATTGCCAATACTGAACAGAGCCTCCTTAATCTCCTCCGAGGTAACCCCCTTCAACAGTTCAGAAGCTTGAAGGGAGAAGATAACCTCCCCACACTGAATCACCTGTGGGTCAACATGCTCCACCTGAGAATGAGTACCCAGAAGACCCTCGAAGTAACGAAGAAATTCCAAAGCTACCTCCTCCGTCGACTCCGTCATTGAACCATCCTCCTTAGAAATAGCCGCCACATAACCACGCCCCTTGTTTCTTTTCACAATACTGTGAAAGAACTTAGTACATTTATCAGATTTAGAAACATAAGTGCATTTAGCCAGCTGATAAAAGTAGTCCAACTCCGCCTTAGATAAGGCCAATGCATTCTTACGTAACTCCAAAACCTTCTCCCGCAGTTCAGAATTATCAAATTGAGATTGGATCTGCACCTGAGCGATTTTAAGGAGCATCCTAGCCCGATCAGCTCGAGAAGCAATATGACCAAAGTTCCTCTCATTGAGAAGTTTCAACGGGGCTTTCAATAGCTTAAGCTTGCGACAAAACTGAAATTGAAGAGAACCTACTATCTCAATTTCCCAGCCAGCTCTAACAGTCTCCCGAAAGTCCTCATGACCCGCCAAGAAATTCCAGAATCGAAACGGTCTATTCACCGTTCGGGGCCGCTCAAGTAAAGAGACTATTCCAGGGGAATGGTCCGACAAACAACCAGACGATAAGAATTCCACATGGCAGTAAAAGGCCCTCTGATGCCAAAGAGGGTTGGCCATCACTCTATCCAACTTAGACCAGACATTACCATTGGTCCAAGTCAAGTGGCAACCCGTGAACTGTAAGTCCAACAGTCCCAATTCATCACAACAATCAGTAAAGTCTTTAATTTGGTATTGTGACACCTCCACACCACACACCCTCTCCTCCTGTCTCAAGATATTGTTAAAATCCCCCATCAGAAGCCAAGGTTCAGACATATTATCACCCCATCTAATTAAGTTCTCCCATAGGCTTCTCCTAGTCACTATGGAATGGAACCCATAAACAAAACTACCAATGAAAGATACGGATGATACCTTACATACCACCCTGCAGTGAATAATCTGAGGGAGAATCTCCAGAGTATCCAGCTGAATCTTCAATGGATCATACAAGATTAATATTCTACCTCCACCATGAGAATCAAAGTTGTTTACCTGCTTCCATCCTTTAAACCTCCTACCCATGAACACTTCCAGTCCAGACTGTGAAAGCTTAGTCTCTAATATTGCCATTAAACCAATCTCCCTCTTTTTTACCAGTGCCTCAACACCCTTTTGTTTCAGGGGTAGGTGAAACCCCCTGATATTCCAGAATGCCAACCTCATTTGGAAGGTTGAAGGGATTTCCCCTTCGTTTTTCCTTTAGTTACTAAGGCGAAGTTGAGACCCTTTTCTGTCAATTTTCGATTCTCCCTCACAGCCGCCTGACGACTCTGTGGCACCACCACATTCTCCTTTTCCTTGCCCCCTACAGTGATCTGCTCCCGAATCTGGACTGATGATTCCTCCAAAGTCACCACCGAACCGTGCCTTACATCCTGAGGTACGATCCTGTCAGAAGCACTCGATCTAAGTTCAGGACCCATCTTCTTCTTCATTTTATTAAGACTTCTAGTCCCCTCATATCCCACTCCCACATCAGGCAAATGTTTCAATCCAGCATCAACCGGTTGTATCTCGGACTGTTCTGGTACAACAGAAATTTCTGCTGCCTGAACAGACTTTTCTGGCAGCAGAATAGGGTCCGTATTACCCGTACCATGCTTATTGCCCCCAATTAGTATATCACCATGTGTCACCCCAACATCCTGAGTCGGAGCACCTGTAGTCACAACCTTGCTCGATGTCACCATGGCAACGCTCAGATTCCCACTATTCTCCCCCTTCTTTTGCATAACCACTCCACCTGGCCGGCCCATCTTCCGAGGCACATAAGCAGTATGCTTAGCCCCTTCCAAAACTTTGTTGCAGTCACCCTCAATATGGCCAAACACCTTGCATTTCTTACAGTATTTTGGTTTAACCTCAAATACCACTAACTGGTCATAAATGTCACCAGTCGGAAGCTTAATTTCCAACGATGAGACTAGTTCCTTTGAAGCATCCACCTCTACCATCACCCTAGCAAAAGAAAGCCTCTCTTTACTTAAGGTCATCTTGTAGTGGATATTGGTTTCCCAATTCTTGACGCAATTTTGCTCAAAGCACGGGCATTCCAACATTCAAGTGGAAGATCCGGTAACTGAACCCAGACTGGTACTGTAGCAAATTCTTCACCTCCAAATCTAAAGTACCTTGGCATGTTCTTCAGCATCAAGCATCTCCCATAGATAAAGTATGGTCCCCCGTTCAAGACACTAAGTCTATCCTCCTCCGATATAAATTTAAAGACTACCCAGCCCGAACGATGGACCCAGTGTGTACATTCAACCTTCCACCCCTCTCGAATAGTCCGGATCGCATCCATGCCTGGGAAGCGACCTGTAAATTGTCCCACAAGACAAAATCCCCATATCTCTGCAACATCATCAACATCATCATTCGTTATGTGCAGCATATCCTCCCCGGAATCCACCATATCCAGTTTGATACCCTTGCCTAAGTTGCGGTTGTCTTTGAACAAGTTAACCCACGGGCCTCTGTTAACAGAAGCCGTCCCCTTCTGTGTCTCCACCACATTAGAAACAACCCTCCGGTTCTTCTCAATATCAGCAGAGTCCAACTGTGGCATTCCATCAAACACCTTGTGTGCCTCCAAATCACCCTTCTTCTGCAATAAGCGAGGAGCCGACGCATCACCTCCAACATCTTCAGAGTCTTCTGAATCAGAAGAAGCAGATGCAATTTCCACCTGTACATCATCATTAACCTGCTGCCTCACAGCAACTGAAACACCAATCTGCTGAGCATGGACATGCGGCGATGTCTCATCTCCAGTAGCACCCTCCGACAATCTTCCCTCAACTTCCTTAGAAATCCCAACTCGGGATCTAGAAGCCGGCATCATAGAAATATTTTGACCAAGAGAAATTTCCAGCAGTTCCCACCAGCCCTAAAAAGGGGATGGGATCACCAAGAAAATGCAGACCAGGTAAAGAAACAAAGAAGAACCCAGGAGGGAGCAATACCTGAAGAGGAGACAAGACAGGAATCAACCATGGAAGATTCAACCCTGGGAGAGCGTCACTCTCGAACTCCTCGATCAATTGCCCCCTGGAAAGGGTTGGATGGGAGACCGGAGCCCGAGACCGGCGAAGTGAAGGCCGGCGGCTGCGGGCGGCTGCGGGGCGGTGGTCTAGGTCGGGGGCGGTGACGGTGGACGGTGGTCTAGGTCAAGGGGATTAGTCTTGATTTTAAGATGTGAAGTTTTTCGTTTTTGAAATTTTTTTTTAATATAGTTTGTGTTTCAAAAATGATTTTGACATCTCAAAAAGAAATTCACATAATTGTAATATGTGTTCATTACTGATCACATATATTTATGTATTTACATGAACTTATTTTTTAGATTTTATAGAAATTTACTTTGATTTAAAAAGATAACAAAATTTTTTTTAGCTTAGACCGGTCGACCGGCTGTGTCATAAGCAAACTGGCTTGTGCACACGGTTGATCAGGCGGTCAACTGATGACCTGAGAGAAATATGCTCTCTCTGCTCAGTCGACCACACGGTCGACCGATTAACAGAGAGCAAGTATGCTCTCGGTTGGTCGACCGGGTGGTCGATCGACTTCTGTGAGAACAAATTTGTTCTCACATTGGTCGATCGGGTGGTCGATTGATAGGTCCCAACGACTAAAATTATAGCCGTTGAGCGGTCAACCAGGCAATCGACCGCCAGGTCATTTCTGGCCCAATTTTGCCCCAATGCTTAGTTTTTTTGGGTGCCTATAAATTGAATTTTACTTGAGTTTTTGCAATCAGTTTTTCGTGAGCTAAAATTCTCATCTTTCACAGAGTTTTCTATAAATTTTAGAGCCTCAATTCCTGGTCTTCAAGAGAGTTTTTCAAAAGTATTTTCTTGAGCTATTTTTACTTCTAATCTCTAGTTATCTCTCACCCACACTTGAGCTTTCAATTCTTATATATTCTGTCAGTTGGATTGAATGAGAATTTTTGTTTGTGATCAGAATCATGATCACTTGTTCTTTCTTGTATTGAGTGTTGCTAGAGGTTAAGGGTTCGTATTTGTAGTTCTTGCAGGAACGAGTGAGATACTTGCAGGTTCGAGAGTTCTTGAAGAAACTTGTAGGTGTTACGGCACCGAGTGATCTTGCAAGATCGAGCTAGTGGAATTTCTTCATTGCGGTAAGGGCAAGAACGTAGAACAAGTTGCCCGAACCTCAAAACAAATCTCTCGTATTTATGATTGGTCAACTCTATCTCTCAACTCAACTCTCTATCTATATCTTGCATATTTATTAATTGTGCTCAATCTTCTATGCTTGATATTATCTCACTCTTATTTGTTTGCTTGTGCTTAATTGTCATATCTACTTCATGTTGTTTAATTGCTTTTGTTTAGTGTAGAATTGTTAAATAAGTTTTTAATTTTCATATTTGATTAGTACATCACCTATTCACCCCCTCTAGGTGATTACAAGTGATACCGAGCTTAGTGCTCTTGATTTGGTTTAACAACCTAGAGCTAAAAATCTTTGTTCTTTAATCATTATATTTGTTTGCATACACACACATGGCATATAGAAGTGTTGATTGCCCGTCCAAGTTTGATAGACTTAACTTTCCTATTTGGAAAGTTAAGATGACCGTCTTTCTTGAATCTTTAGAAAGTTAGGTTGCTAAGGTCATCTCCAAATAATTTGTCAAACCCGAGGGTGATGAGGACACTTGGTCTGAAATCACCGTAAAAGAATATGAAGCTAATGCTAAAGTTAAGTATGCTTTCATACAAGCCCTCAATGATGATGACCTCTGCTTATGATATTTGACAAAATTTAATTATTACTCATGAAAGAACATCTCAGGTGAAGAAGGTAAAAATTAGCTTTCTTAATTCACAATATGATAGTTTTTACTTGCTTGATAGTGAAACTGTTGATTCTATACTTAGTAATTTTACCGTAATTACTAATTGTCATATTTCTTTAGGTAAGCTAATCCCCAATGATCAAATGATAAGAAAGATTATTAGAGCACTTCTCAAATCTTGAGAGGTCAAAGCCACTACTTTGAAAAAGCTTAACGATAAAGGGGAGATGAATTTTTATCGACTTCATGGGTAACCTAAAGACCTATGAGATGGAAATGAAAGTAAGAGAAGAAAGAGACCTCAAAAGAAAAAGAATGTCTCATTTAAGGCCTCTTCTAGTAAATCTAAGAAGGAGAAAGATGATGAAAATCTTTCCGAACGATTAAAGAGAGTAGAGTTATTACTCTACAACAACATCAGAAAGGCAAGAAGAAGGCAATGAAAACCACCACATAGGATTCTGAGAGTGAATCCAATGGAGAAGTTGATTTCGCATACGCGTGCTTCACGGTCCAAGAGAATGGTATTTCGGAATAACATTCAGATAGTGATAAATTATCATATGATGATCTTATCATGACTTTAGAATAAATGCTTGAGAAATATAATTTGAAGAAATATAAATTAAAAAAGAAATCATTTCTTTGAAAAGAAATGTTGATTTGATGTTAAAAAAAATAAACAACTTCAAAAGAAAAAGATTTTTGAAAATTCAATTTAATTTTGTCTCAAAAGAAAAGAAAATTTGTCTATTTCATTTGACAAAATGAAAAATGATTTTGATTCTTATTTGAGATCTTGTCAAAATAAGAAAACTAAAGTTTTGATTGATGTTTAAGATTTTGTAAAATTAGAAAAGAAAATTGATAATTTAGGTTCAACCTTAAGCAAATGTGCTTTTGATTATAATAAATTAAAATTTATGTTTCAAAAGAAACAAGTTTCACATGTTCATGCACATAAATCACATGCACACCATGCTCACATCAATGCTAGAGTGTACACGTATACACATCGTAACTGCAAATGTCATTTGGCATAAATTTTCTATAATAGAGTAAATAATTCTAATGTCAATGTATGGGTTCGAAAGAGTGCTAACCCTCAAGAACCCAAAAAGATTTGGGTACCAAAATTCATACTAATTGTATTTGATGTAGGTGTGAGATCTCTCAAAATGTGAGAGAGTTTGATGCCTTGATGGTGGATGCATAAGAAGCTTGATGAACAAACCAATTTGGTGCATCACTATCAATGAGTTAAGGTGAGAATCCCACATTTGATTTAGATAAACGAAGTTAGTTTTATCGATATCAGTAACTATCACTATCCTCAAATTTTTAAAATATGATTTGATTTATTATTTACAAGCATATGTTGTTTGTTTAGTAGATATATGATTTGATATTTTTATAAGTATAAAACCAAGAAAGCAATTAAGTGTCTCAACTCTTAATTAAGAAAAATCTTGAGGAGAAGTTCAGAACCCTTCACGGGGTATACGACTTTATTTCTTGGTTTAGCTTATTATTGATTGATTGTTTATAAGCATACTTTATTGACATAATATCTTGGCTTTAATGACAAAATCTTGTTTTATTTCAAGAACATGCAATTTTTGTGAAAACTTTATGATATACATATATGATCCTTGAGATACACTTAATTATCATGCTATATATTTTTATTTTATTTGTGTACTCAATTCATATTTGATTATACTTATATGTCCTAATTTTAATAATTATTGTATGTTAAATGATATATATTGTTTGTAAAAAAGAATTTTCTTGATTTGTGTGTCATGTTTTTACATTCATGACATGCGACATAATTTGAAAAATGATTCTATTTTCATGAATGTATTATTCACATGACTATTGCTCACTCACCCATTTTGATTTACTCATGATTTTAAATTTATGAGCATGTATATGATATATAAATTTTGAGTGACAATTCTTGTGTAATATACACTTTCATGTCTATGATTTGTTTTATATTGGTATAGTTGAACAAATTTCAAATTATTTTCAAATTAGTACATTTATTTTCTTTCACTTGGTAGCATTTTCAAATTAATTTCAAATCATTTTCAAATGATATTCATTTTTGAAAATACCTACCCTTCAATAGGCGGTTGGGTAGGTGATCATGCATTGCATGAAATACTTAATTATTCTTTTACAATTGTATATTAGGTTGGTGATAAAAATGAGTTATACACATGATTTATATGGTAATTGATTTTTTCATACTCATTCATATTTATCTATATATGTATGCTTTAAATTACAAATGGTATTAAACTACAATTGGTATCTATACATATGTATATGAGTTAATTGAGTGTGCATGTTTAAAAATATTTGTGTATGTTTCCAGTGCATATCATATCTCTAGTACAATTAGTTTCATGCTAAGCTTGATTGTGTTTAAATAGTTATTTATATATATTTTTTATAAGCTTATGCACTAGTTTTATTAATATTTTTAAAAGTGAGAGAAATTTGAAGTGTATTGGTTTCAATATTTAATTGGTATCATTTTAGATTTCAATTGATATCAATTATTGCAATTGATATCTATTTTGTTTTGCTAATTTATATCTTTGTTTAAATTTGTTTTCATATTTATTTCTTTATAGTTTTCAATTGTTACATAAGTGCTCAAATATTTAATGTTTGATTCAAGTGGTATTCAATGTTTAAATTATTTTAATTTCATTTGGCATCTATATCCCAAATTGTTTTGTTTTTATTTAAAATCACAAGTGGTATCTACACTTCAAACTTACAATTGTTTTGATTTCAATTATTTTTCAAAATTTATTTTTGACATGTATTGCCTATATGCAAGGGGAGCTCATCTCATCTATATATACATTTATGATTAGTGTATCATATAAAGAAGAGTTTGATCTCTTTTCTCTATATGGTATATGTGTGTGGGGAGAGCTCAACATCTCCGTTTATACATTATAATAATGCTTATGTGATTTAGGGCTTAGTCATTCCTTCCCATGTAATGCATATATGCAGGGGGAGTTAACCTCACGTCTCTCTTCGTCATGAATTTATATTGCATATATATTATTTTATTTTCTTTACCCCTTTGTTGATGAAGTGACAAAAAGGAAAAGAGAAATTTAGAGTTTATATATGCATTTTGTTTGTGTTTTGATGCATATATGTTTTGATATTTTGTTTACTTTATAAAAAAGATAGAGTTTATATACATATTTGTTTGTATTTGAAGCTTTATTAAATATTTTTATATATTTATATTTATGTATGAGTTAAGAGGGAGCTTTTATAAATCTCTTCTCCAATCCATACGTATATAACTTTATAAGTTTTGTCATCATCAAAAGAGAGTGATTGTTGGCCCAAAGACCCATCACTTTAGTTTTGATGATGATTAACTCATGTAGTTATATTACTAATAATCTTGTGATGTTTAAATCTACACGTTTACTCAAAATTTTAGTTTGGTGTTTAGCTTCTTCAATAGATTCAAAGTCAAGATTTGAAGCTAATTAGTGTTAATTCAAGAGCTCAAACACAAAAAATATTTCATGTACTCAAGAAGGAGTCTAACTCAAATAAATCAAGTTTTGATCAAGTCAAGAAGAAGGATAAGATCAAGAAAAAAAGATTAGAAGTTTTGTAAAAGATTTTATAAGTGTTTAAAGTTTAAATTAGATTTGATTGGACAACTTTACACACACAAAAATTTTCTATATTGATTTTTATTGAATATAGAATTTGCGGTTTAGTTTTCAAGAGTTTGTTTTAGAAACAAAATGAGCTTTATATGATTTATATCTCAAAGAAATAAGTTTTATAATTTATAATATGTTTTGAATTTTATTCATACATATTAGATCTTTATTTGATCAAAGAAACCTATTTTGATGAGTTATAGTTTTGATTTTATTAAAAGTTAATTTTATGAATAGAAAATCTCAAAAATAAGTTTTAATTATTTAATATGTGTATTGAAATTTGTCCACAAACATTTGTACTTCAATAGAGTTTGAGAAACTTATTTTTGTATTTTATACACATTTTGATTTAACATGTTTAAGTTTAAAGTTTAGTTTTTGGAAAAACAATTTTTAAGATAGTATATATTCAAAATTGATTTTGACATCTCAAAAAGAATTTCACATGTTACAAGTTTGCAACATGTGTTGATTATTGATCATCCATATTAAAACTCTAAAGTATTTACATGAACTTATTTTTACAGATTTTTTTAGAAATTTACTTTGGTTTTAAAAAGATTTTAAACAGATAATCAAAAAAATTTTGGCCTTAGGCTGGTCGAACGGGCGGTCGACCGGATGTGTTACAAGTCAATTGACTTTTGCACATGGTCGACCGAACGGTCGGCCGATGGCCTAAAAGCAAACATGCTCTCTTCAGTCGGTCGATCGCGCGGTCAACCCCTCGAACGATCGATCGGCTTCTTTACGAACAAATTTGTTCTCACATCGGTCAACCGGGCGATCGACCTCCCAAAGACTAAGCCGTTGGGCGGTCGACCGATAGGTCCCAACGACTAAAATTATAGCCATTGGGCGGTCGACTGCCAGGCCATTTCTGGCCCAGTTTTGCCTCAACGGTTAGTTTTTTTGGGGTGCATGTAAATAAGTTTTGGTTAAGTTTTTGCAACCAGTTCTTCATGAGCTAAAATTCCCATCTTTCACAGAGTTTTTCTATAAGTTTTAGAGCCTCAATTCCTTATCTTCAAGCGAGTTTTTCAAAAGTGTTTTCTTGAGCTATCTTTATTTCTAATCTCTGGTTTTCTCTCACCTACACTTGAGCGTTCAATTCTTATTTATTTTATAAATTGCATTGTGTGAGAGCGTTTGTTTGCGATCAAAAGTCTTGATAATTTGTTCTTTCCCTATTGAGTTTTGCTAGAGGCTGCGGCCTCGAACGAACTTGCAAGTTCGTATTTGTAGTACTTACGGGAACGAGTGAGGGACTTACTAGTACAAGAGTTTTTAAGAGAACTTGTAGGTATTGTGACACCAAGTAATTTTAAAGGTATCGAGCTAGTAGAAATTCTTTATTGCGGTGAAGGTGGGAACGTAGAGCAAGTTACTCGAATCTCGAAACAAATCTCACGTGTTTGCGATTGCTCAATTTTATCTCTTAACTCAACTCTCTATCTATATCTTGCATATTTATTAATTATGTTGAATCTTATATGTTTGATATTATCTCACTCTTATTTATTTGCTTGTGCTTAATTGTCATATATATTATTTTATTGCTTTTATTTAGTATAGAATTCTTAATTAAGTTTTTTATTTTCGCATTTGATTAGCACATCACCTATTCACCTCCTATAAGTGATTTTAGTACCATTAATACTAAGAAGTAGGCGACATTGAGAAAGCCCTCAATTGATGGTTCAAAAGCCCAAAATACGCGACAAAATCGAACTATGTTGAAAGAATAAGGATCAACTTTGTAACAAGTTACGGTGCCAGGGTTACTTTTTTTAATTGACTCACGATATTGAGGGAGAGTCTCATATTATAATTCCCAATCTCCAAATATTCTTTGACAATGTCTTGATGTATGGTATTATGATGTAGAATTTTGTGCAGGTTTGTTCAGTGATATTATCGGATGCCAAATCAAGATTGCCTCTCACCATAGGCGTAATGATATTGCATCCGAAGGATGTCGTTTCCTAACGATGATTGAATTGAAATATTGATATATGGCATATAAAACTTCTAATTTTGAAGTATCCATTTGAATTTTTTGGCATCGTGACATGAAATCTTCACCGGCACTCCTTTCTATCATCATCATCATCGACACCACAAACTGCTATTAGCAAGTCTTATTCTGTGGCACCCCGATCCTGTGGGTACAGAAACGCCACTGCAACGTATATACGCGGGTCAGAGATACCCTCACGTATATATGCTAAGCATCAGTATAGGGAAGAATCAGTGTGTGGAAACACAATGGTAATATACATTCCAATAGAAAAGTACAAGTACATGGTTATCACAGAAAGCGATACAATATTACAGGAATATTACATCACTAGAAAATATAAGAGTACATAATGCAAAGAGATATACAAAAGCTGAGAGGTGCTCATGAGCAGCAAGAGGGACCTCGAGAGCCAAACAGGAGAAGAGCTGAAAGGAAGAGCTACGGCGGCGTCCAAGCTTCTGCTGCAATCTGACCACCACGGGAGGATCCGCTGCGCATTCTGATCAGTTACAGCCAAGCCACCATGGTCCGGGCTCTAAAATCTGAACATGAGAATTCAGGGTTGTCAGATGCAACCCTGTGAGTACATATAGTAAAGCCAAGTAGCGTGCATAATGGGTACATGTGTACAGGAATTGTGTATCGTAAATATAAGCACATATGAACATGAAATGGGACAGTAAGTAAAGTAACTACAGGGAAATCAGTTATATAAGCTCACATTACCGATCGGTGAGATTAGTACGTCGAAAGAATAATCCAAATAAGGAAACCCTCATATATATACCATATACCTTACGTCACCGTAGTCTGAGTTTATATAATCTGACTTTACCTTCACAATAATATAATAATGAAACAGTATGGAAGCAATCAAGTAATCCAACAAGATAGCACATGTCTAAGTGGTGAGTAGTATAAACCAAGAGTATAACTAGTCAGTTATCAGGAGCATGTTATTATTAAGTTATTAAGACTCATCTGATTTGTATACGTCGGTATGTGTCCTATCCCACATACCTCAACATACAGACCATAGAGTAAGTTATTGGAAACTAATGAAGATCGACGAACCATGCTTAAAATGGGTCCCATACATGCCCGGGACAACGATCAAGGAGTATCCGATGCTGAGCCGGAACGTACCGCTAGGTACCGGGACTTATTGTACGCCCGAACAGGAATAGGATGTCACCGCTCCCATAGGAATAGGCCCAGGGGCTTATGACACAATCGGCAGGCAGGAGAGTAGGGGTGCCAGTACACCCCACGGAAGCGCCTGGTGGCCTCCAGGTCGAATCCAAGTATATGGCCGCGCGACACTATAAGACCATCATAAACATGGAGACTATATCGGTACTCATCAGTTTTCCCCATCCCGGTGTAAATTGTCTAATTATAGAATTTGTCCAGTGATAATGTCCACAAGGTGTTCATAGTAATCCTATATTCATAGTTATCCTATTACGCGGATCAATAGGACCATAGTAGCAGGAGTTTCCCTTTTCCAGGGGTTCAGGAATACAAGAGTTCAGGAGTACAAGAGTTCAGGAGTACCAAATGTCTGGTAACACTATGATAATCATGCCAAGTCCCCATAAAAGTGATAATCATGAATATGCAAAGAAATACAGGTGTCCAGTGTAGTAGTATCCAGTCAGGTGTCACAATATCAGGTCAAATATACTAGTACTAGGTAATAGCATGTCAAATGAGTGATAGCACGTCAACCGTCAAGTATAGCATGGTAAGTACCGGTGTCAGATATCAAGTGATAAGTGTAGCATGGCAAGTACCGATGTCAGATATCAGGTGATAAGTGTAGCATGGCAAGTACCGGTGTCAGATATTAAGTGTAAGTGTAGCATGGCAAGTACCGGTGTCAGATATCAAGTAATAAGTATAGCATGGGAAGTACCGGTGTATATATATCAGGGTCAGGTAACTAATATGTCGGTGAAGGACACAACATCAAATATCAGGTATCAACCGGTCACATAACATGGTACAGGAGAACGGTATAAACATTTCAAACTCTTCACACCATATTTATAATAATAAATTTATCTTTTAATTAGCTATGCGAAGCCGAGTAAAGCGGGGGCAGATCTAGGCATACCCAGTATAATACCGGTACGACAAAGTATAATAACGGTCGGAAGTTATTTATAAAACATTACAAATTTTAGAAATCATTTATATAACACATACCAACTTGCATAAAGAGACATCATATATTCAAAGCCAGATAATAATTATTAGACAAGAAACGATGGTAATAAAGTAAGAAATGTCAAAGAAATGTGCTCACCTAATACCAGGACGAAATACCGAGTAAAAGTCCGAAAAATCCGCTAACACGAACGAACAAGCCACAAGCCCATATATATATAAAATATATAAATATATATATATATATTATAAATATTAGAGAGGGGATGACAGAGGAGAGAGAAAGAGGGGAGAGGGGGAGAGAGAGAGTGCGTGTGTATAGGGTATTTTTAAAAGAGGAAATAGGAATTAAAAGGGGAGGGGTATTGATTTTAATTATAGGGAAGTAATTTGAGAATGAGGGGATGGGTATTTTAGGGATATAGAAAAGTGAGTATATTTTAGGAAAAGAAAGAAAGGAGAAATGAAAAGAAAGAAAGAAGAAAAGAGAAGAAAGAAAGAAGGTAGGGGGAGCGATGGTCAGCGGCCAGGCCGCCGCTGGCGGCCCTGGGGCGGCGGCGCCGCTGCCAGAGGTGGGGGTGGCGCGCCTAGCCCAGGGAGAGGAGTGGTTGTTTGGTTTTGGTGGTTTGGAGTTGGTGGAGGAGTTTGGTGGTGGTAGTTGGTGGTGGTGATGGTTGCGGTGATTGTTGGAGGTGGTGGGGAGTTAGAGGACGAGGAGGAGATGATGATTGGGGGTTTGGAAGTGAAGGACGAGGTGGTTTGGTGGGAAATTTTGGGAAAGAAGATGAAGTGGTGGTAGTAGGTTTGGATGAAATTGGAGGTGGTTGGTGGTTGGTGGAGGTTGAAGGAGGTGGAGGAATAGAGAGGGGGTGTGGGGGAAGTGGTGGCCGGCCTAGGGGCGGCGGCGGCGGCGGTTCAGGTGGTGGAGGCGACGGTGGTGATGGAGGGAGTTGGTGGGTTTGTTTGAAGTGTTGGAAAAATGAAAATAGAAAGGAAGGAGAAGGAAGGGTTTAAATGGAGGGGGAGGAAAGATGTGATGATAAAAGGGGATGGGAAGATGGGCTGCTGCAGGCGGCTATGGCTGCGACTGTGACAGGGGAGAAGAGCATGGGGAAAGTCAAAGGGGAAGAAAAGAAAAGAAAGAAAAAGAAAGAAAAAGAAAGAAAATTAAAGAAAAGGGAAAATTTTAAGGAAAAAGAAAAAAAAATAGTATAAAATTTTTATTATTAAATAATTAATTTACTAAAATATGTGGGAGTATAAAGTAGGAGAGTAGAGAAAGAAAAAGTAAGAAAAGAAAATGTTGGTAAATAATATTATTATTTTAAGAGGGCGAAAATTCGACTGTTTCAGATTCGATCCGAAAAATTCTTAAAAATAGTAATATTTTTTAAAAATGTTTGATGAAATCAGATTCAAAAAATTTAGTGTAATTTTCAAATTAAAAAGCCTGAAATCTTCCGGCGATACCGGCCGACACCAGAATCGGTTAAATTTTGATAAATTTAGAAAAATCTCAAAAATTTATTTAGGTAGAAAATGAAATTTTAAGAAGTAATGTGAAAGACGTTTTTAAAAATTCAATCCCATTTGAAAACTAAAAATTCAGGATTTAATCAGCGATGCCGACCGACACCGATTTTGGAGATTCTACAGAAAAATTCTGAAAATTTCTAGAAAATCATGAAAAATCTAAAATATTAGAAAACAGTGTCTGAAACTAAAATCGGTCTAATCGGACTACTAGAAAGGTCAAATCGGACGGTATGCCGGTATCGGTTTCCCGGTGTTGGTCAGGGCTGACTCTGTGACTGAGAATCCAGATCCGATACCAAAAACATGAGAAATCAAAACTTAAAAATAAAAACTGGAAGAAAATTACAGTAGTACGGTCAAAAAAGTCGGGACACGTATCTGGGTACGTATCCCGGGAACGGGGTGCTACATATTCTTTTTTGTAGTCTTGAATATCACAGAATGAATGATGGACCATTCACTAATTTGTTGTAGTAGTCTTACATTTGTTTCAAATATCTTCAACTTTGCAATCATCAGTAGCAGTAGGTGGGGCAGATCTACTGTGTTCAGCAAAGATATTCTTCACAATAGTCATATCAGCCCAGTCGTCACCTTGAAACTTATCAGAATATGGATATTCGAGCTCAATATACTCATTATTGGCATATACATTATCAACCCACTCAATGTCATTTTTATTTTTTCTTCTGCAATCTGCATGTTATTTTCTTACACTACATTATCATCCTCATCACTTTTATTATGCGTCGATGCTGGATGCATCATGGAGGGTCCAACGTTAAAGGGACCTCTACTTTCCCGCATAGCACTAGGCATGACACTGTGTGATGACACTCTAATATCTTCAATTCCATATGAATACCTATTTTATATAAGATTATAAACATTAGTAATAACATATTATATTTTCGAGTGTGAATTGTTGAATAGCTACACGCTTTACCAATTTGCACTTGGGGTGCTCCGATGGGCCCTGATTGATATCAAGTGGAGTGAAACTCTTGAGTCAAAATCTGGAGCTTGAAGAGATGAATAATTCATTGTATTTAAATATGATTTTATGTGAGCATCATAACCAAATCATATCAATAGTCAGCATATTGTTAAACACATCCCCTCCTTGCACTAAATTGTTAGAACTGGCTAAAATTTAAATAAAATTGTCATCTAAATGACTTAGTAGAAAATTAATTATAGAATAAGAAAAAACAATGAGTGTTTACATGTTATCTACTGAAAATATTTGATTCTCGTTGACATGTGGAACGTGTTATACCTGTGACATGAAGCCCGTTGACTCATTATCCAAATTGAGCATACGAGAGAATTCTCTGTAACCTTCAGGCAATTGATGGCTCACAGAATCTTTCTCCACATATAACTCTTTGGTATTAACGGATGAGTACAGTTCAAACATAACCCATGTGTCTCCATCGTCTGATATTTTCACTGCTTCATAATACTCGTGTGCAACTGGTCACTTGCATGTTAAATAAATCTGATAATCGTTTTGGATAAGTTTTTGAAACATGATGGATTTTCTCTACCAAAGTCACGCCTTGTGGTTGACTTTCTCACTAGCATTGGTTTTACTATATCATTAACATATATTGGCTTATTCTCCTTATCTATTGTTAGTTTACCATTAAACAAACAGAAAAAAATGACATTCACATTAGACATTGTACCTAATTTGATATCACAAAAAATATTACTTGTTAAGATTACTTATAACTTCTTCCAAAATTTTCAATTGAGAAAAAAATTTATAATTTCTCAATTAGCTTCGCAGTTCAAATAATCTAATTAAAGCGTAAAAGAACAAAAAGAGTAAACAGAGCTGAAATTCGGAGATAAATTTTTGAGAAATGTACCAATTGCAGAAAATCAGAGATAAATTGTTGAGATTGGAGACCTTGCAACTGACGAGGTCAGGTTCGATGCAGACTCGACCGTCGGGGAAGGGTCGGGATCGGAAGCTGAGACGACGATGGGCGAGAAGACGAGGTTGGTTGGGTCGGGTGCAGGGTGAGCTGCCGTGAAAGATGATCGGGATCGTGATCGGGAGCAAGATCTGATTAGGGCCATTAGAGGGAGAGACTAGTCGAGATCGGGAGGGGGTAAGCTGCTGGGAAGATAACCGGGTCGGGATTGCGAGACGGGGGTGAGAGAGAGGTCGGGTGCGGGGTGAGTTGTCGCGGAAGATGATCGGGTTCGGGGTAAAGAGAGTAAGAAAAAGACAGTAAAAATACTCATTGGAACCATATAAAATACCCTTCAGAAGCACAGACTCTTTTCAGTAAATTTTAGGTCCAGGTTCGTCAAATTTAGACCTAAAATTGTTACAATTTTGCAACCGAGTTCGCTAAATCCAAACCAAAAGAATCCCACCTCGAGGCGCCCAAACGCCACGCGGGAGAGGCGAAACCGCTCAACGCCTACGTGGCCTGTCAGGGGCCGCTTTCTATAATTAAATTTTTTACAGGTCATTTTTTAATTAAATTTCAAAAGTGGACTTTAAAAAAAGACCCCCCTTATATAAATCATATGCTATTACAATTTCTTTTGTACAGTTCTATTTAACTTATATCAATGTTCTTTAAAGAAATATAAAATCATCTCTAAACATAATTTTTTTTAAAACAAAGATCTCGTTGGTATGTAATAGAAATAGTTAAGGTATGTGTCTTATTAATTAATAAATTAGCTACCTAAGAGTATAATATAAGCATCATAAGTGTTGTCTTGTAAATTTCACATATAATATGGTATTAATTAGTGTCTAAAACGAATTACCCGAGACCCCAAACACAAATGCCTTACCTATACATGGATTGTCCAGTAACTATCATCAACTCATATTTGAGGACTCCAAAATTATTACCCTATCAAGGTATTTAGAGCAATACTATACGAATCCAACATAATGTCTATTGTAAGTGTCATTATAGTACAGTGATAAAATGTTTTTATAGTTACAAGAGGCCCGGGAATCAAATTTCGCTTCCATCATGCTACGATTTATATTTTAAAAAGAATAAAAAACTTGATGCCTATTTGTAGGTAGAACATATGGAAACAAATGCAAATTGAGACCAAAAAAAAAATGTCATTTTACATGTAACTCCCTCATTCTTTTTCCCTTGAAATCATTGAATAAGCTAAGATAATTCCTGAAATGAGCTACTCAGACCATTAAAAGTAAATTTAGATCTTCAGGGTTAATTTCGTGCAAATTAACGTGAAGGTGCCATATTTAAGCCAAATCCATTATGAGGTAGTGGTGTGAAAATTTAAAAAAAGTTGGTGTGAAAATTTAAAAAAAGTTGGTGGTAGATAGCCAATTTACATCAGTATTTCCATTTAAAAATCTTCATTCATAATTTGAAGCCTCTCCACCGTCCATACAATCAGCAAGCCTTCATTTATCCACCATTTTCAATGCACCTTTCTCCTCCTGAGAGAGAAAATGGTTTATGTGTTGTTCAGACAATTCGCAAACAAATATTTTGCCCTCTAAAATTTGCATATAACCATACATGCTGCAAAATTTTATCCTTTTCATTTTGTTAGTAATTCAATTTTTCAATTTTATATTCATTCTTCCTATACTAAACTGCACAAGTGTTTTTTTTTTTTTTTTTGGTACATAATCTATCTAAGATTTGGTACGTTTAAACATGTCTAATATTTCTAAATAATAATTAGCGAGAAAATTTTACCAGTTTCTATTTTGTTTATGATAGAAAGTTCCATATTTTAAGGGAAAATAGATTTTGATATGCGGAGTTCGAATTTAATAAATTATTTGGTTTTAATACTCAAGTGAATAGCTTTAAATCCGCAAGCGATGCCACAAATTTATTCTGAATGCGCGCATTGATTCTTTATAGGATTTGACATGACTCTAATCTATTGCCATTTGTATGTTTTTTATGAAGAATATTCAATAAAAGAACTCTTTCATTGAATTTGGCTAAAGCTTTGAAAAACATAATGAGTTAATTTTTCAATCATCCCTCGCTAAAATAAGAGAAAAAATATTCTTCGAATTGTAGGGAGAAATATGTAAGATTAGCTTGCAGAAATTTTCAAATTGCGCACCCGGTTCCACGTTGTAACCAGCGGGGCCCACAAAGGTGCGAATGAGGCTGCTGTGTGTGGGGGCCCGCCATACACCTGCCGTTACACCAACCGCACGTGGTTTGTTCGGCGGTGAGGAGTGTTGTTAGGACGAAGAGGTACAAGAGGACACAGTACCTCATTATTTATCAGTTCGCGAGAAAAGAGAGCCACGTTCGCAGTTCTGTGGGCCCACGGCTGCGGATGAACGGTGAGGCCATGGGTGTACCGTTGTGGGGCTTCGGTGGTCAGTTTTACGGGTAATTATTGATGGTGGTGGTCCCTTTTCATCCATGGGATGCTCGTTTTCCCTGATGGGTACAAACTGCCGGTTTACTCTGCAAACGTCTCATATTCTTTTCCTCGCCTCTATTTTGTTTGTTTGTCCGTTCTGAAGACTGGGAGAGAAAATTTTTTTTCTATATCAGTAGTTTAACTAGATAGTGATGTATCAGTTTTTAAAATTATATACTAAAAAATTGACACATGAGAGCTACACATTTTTTCTCGTCTAGGACATCTCATTAGAAAGTGATCAGAATCTAATGACTGAGGGGGTGGTCGGTCAGGTGACTGCTCGGCCCCGTCAAAAGAGCTTCTTCACTTTGTTCCTCTTATAAATTTATTTCTCTAATCATTGATGAGCAATGAGATTGTAACTCGGTTAGTATTTACTAGTATCTTTATATTTAAGGTAGCTGATTTGAACCCTCTTTACTTATTTAGTTTCTCTTTTTCTCCCTCTATTTCAAACAAATCTTTCTATTAATTTTTAAACATAATTTTTTATTAATTCAAAAAGAAAGAATAAAAAGAAACTATATATTAAACTAAATATTTAAGATAGATTGTTTAGAAACTATATATTAAACTAAATATTTAAGATAGATTGTTTAGAATAATTTAAGGGTTATCATGGTACAAATATAGGTTTGACTCTACTTGAAAATTATTAGAGTTATGTATTAGTTATAACTAACATGAATTTTTAATTTAAAAATATTAGAATTATAACTAATATTTTTTCTAATCAAATCTAAATAAGTTTAATAATAACATATTTATTAACTGACTGTCCGCACACATTTGAGAAAACTTATTTTAAAGTTTTGTATTTTAATCATTTTATGTTTTTCAGATTATATCGGATATGATAACGTCTAATATTCTTACTCTTTTAAGTTCACACTATAAAGTATTCTTACATTTGCTGTTATTTATAGTTGTTTTCTCAAAAATGGCTGACGGAACGTTTGAATTCGTGTAAGGAAGTGGCCTTGAACTCAAAATCCTTACTGTGCTATTGGTTTGATTATTCCATGCACAAGAGTTTACCATTTGAGTATTTTTCATTTACATTAGACAATAGTGCAGCATGTTCTTTTTTTCCCCTTTATTTTTTTTAATTTTCCTAGTGTAGTTGTAATTGACAACTTTTCTAGTTCTACTGGGTGGTAGGTACACGAGAGAGCACGTGGAAAATTGAAAACATGCGAATATAGAACCAATCACATGAATCAAGACTCAAGAGTGAAAAGTCATTGATAATTTGTTTATCAACAATTTTTGATAGAAAAATGCGTCTTTTACAAAAAGACTCATGGAAGACTCACGAGAGAAATTGTCTGGCGTTCGATGAGCACTACGCCGGTGAGAATAGAGGGGCCCACTGCCATCGGTTCTATCTCTTTTATGTCCCCAAATGATTTTTAAAAAATTACATAGGAAAATCCAAAATTTCAATTATGTGAGGGATCATTCTAATTGGACTATATCTTTTGGACTCAAAAGAGAGTAAAATGGAAAATCCTATTTTAAAAATATTTCATTCGCAATGCATGAAGGGTTAAGTGTTTGTATTATTTTCTTGAATCTAGTTGTAGTCCATTGAATTTAACTTGTTTAAGGTTCTGTTTGGATGCACAGGGAAGTGAGCGAAGTAGGAAGCTTCATTTCCCACTTCCATTATCTATCCAAACACTGAAAAGAAAAAATGAGAAAATCTATTTTTTTTCCTTTTCCTATTCCTTCCACCTCTTTTTTATACAACAATTTTCTCACTTTCAAAGTGTTACAATTAATTTTTTAATTATATAAATCTCATTTGTAATAAGTTGTAACTCAAAACAGTTAATTTTATGGTTGTGTACATCTTAAATGCATTTTAATTACAGTTTCATTTTTTTATAATTAATTTTTATTTTAATATTATCTTGCAGGATAGACTTGGGTACATGCAGAAGGATTCAAGCTTGAATCCTTCCCACTCAAACTCAATCGCACGACATTTAAATACAAGATCAACTCTGTTGAAGTTGATCTATATTGTTTAAAATAACTAAAAATCAAAAATCAAGCGTTTGGAATGCTTTTTGCCCATCTATCAAGTAGGCGCAAAACGGACGGTAAAAAATAACATTTTTCTTAGATCTATGACTTTAGACATATAAATTCTCAATTCGACCTGATCTAGATATTTAAAAAACCTCACACACCAATTTTTATTTGGTGTCAAATATTATACACCGTTAAACTAGCCAACTTATTATTTCTACCGTTCATTTTGCGCCTATTTGATAGATGGGTAAAAAGTATTCAAAATACTTGATTTTTGATTTTTAGCTACTATAAACAATGTAGATCAACTTAATGAAGTGGATTTTGTATTTGAATGTCATGAGATTGAGTTTGAGTAGAAAGAATTCGGCCTCGAATTCTTCCCATGTCCTCAAATCTATTTTGTGATCAACTTTGGGTCAAATTCTCCACTTCCACTTCCACATTACCATCGAATACAGGAAAAGACATAACATTTTTAAAATCACACCTCCCAACAACATCCAAACACCGAAAAATTTATTAACCAATTCTCAAGTTTTAAAGGGAACTATTACTACTTTCTCACTTTCTCAATTCCACCCCCGACCAAACAACCCAAAGAAAAAAAAGTGAGAAAATATTTTTTTCTTCTTTAATTGGACTGAAAAGAAAACCAAAAAAAAAACAGAGAGAGAGAGAGCGAGAGAGCGAGAGAGAACAATGGACAGAGAGAGAGAGAGAGAACAATAGAAAATTGGCTCTTTGATCAGTTCTGCTTCTCCAACGCTCATGCTTTTTCCAAATGGTCGATCTTTAAATCCATTATCTAATTTTTTTTAAATATTCCTTACTTTGAAAGCAGCGAGATGCGAGAGTACGTTTCAAAAGTAGTGTCAATCAAAAAGAAAAGTCAAAAATTAAATAGTGTGTTCAAAGGATCTTAATCATTCTCAAGATTTATTAGTTGGATTTAAATTTTCTCATAATACATCCCCTTTAGAGAAGCTTTTAGGAAAATGCAATTATTTTATTCTCTAACTTGTTGCATTATTACTAGAGTAGTACTACAATCATACCAACACTCAAGATTATATACATCGACAATAGAACTATGTTCGTTCACTCAATGTTAGGCTTGGTGTGGCTTCATAACCAAAAACCTCAGTAGAATCTTAATCCACACTCTGAACAATACACCTCGGACTTCCCACAGCTCACTGCTTACCCTGAATCATTTTAACACCAGAAACAACCTCAGGGTGTTGATCCACAGTTTTGAGCTCACAGACTTGCTGCATCCTTTCTCATGCATCGAACAACAAGATCTGAGCTTAAAGTTAACGGCTAAACTTTTATTAAAATAAAAACTAAAGGCAATGTGCATGCTAGCTTTGCAGTGCATTTCTCAAGTAATAAAGAAAAGACACACAACAGTGGTAAAAGCTCAAGCATTCCGCAACCGCAAGATACAGGTCAGTTGAGAAGCTGATGACCCAATTTCATCTCACTTTGAAAGCCTACATCTTCATCTTCTCTGATTGAGAAGAGCGTGTGAACTAAAACACCAGAAAGCCTTTTTTCTTTTTCCTTTTTGTTTTCAAATCAGTCTATTTTCCTATTTCTCCACCAGCAAATCGCCAAGTTTCTAAATATTGGATATCGTGATCGTATCGGATGTGATTTTTTTCATATCGGATATCGGGAAAGAGATCAGGAATACGCGTGTATATCGGTCGTTCATATCATACACTATATATAATAAAATATGATAAGTAAATGTTGATTTAGTGTCATAGATATCATCTACCTAATAAAAATAATGTAACATAATAGTAAAAAAACAATGTACATTTACAGGCAGTCGTGCAATAAATAAGTTATTTCACATCGGGAGATATTTCGGGCGATTTAAATATCGGCCGTTTTTTGCTGCAAATAATATGGCGAACGATTTCCCCATATCGTATCGACAGCAGGTAAAAAATAAAAAATAAAAAAATCAGCCGATATTTAAAACAAAGCAAATTGCAAAAACATTACTAACTTATGGTTTTATGTTCATCTATTAATATTAAAAAAAAAATAGAATGACATGATAGAATTTGCCCACATGCAAGAGAGCACAAACTACAAAAACTAGATTCCAAGCATGTACTATCAATGCATGTTTGGCTTAAGAGGTGAACAGTACAAGTGTCTGCTGTAAAATAAATATCCCCATGGCCGTATTACTTGCGAGTTTCCGCCTTCTTCATCTCCTTTGCTGCCCGCACAAAGAGGGAAAGGAAAAAAAAAGAAAGAAAGAAATCAGTAATGTCTGCACAAACTCAAGGTGAAAAGGAGTGGAAAAAAAGGTGCATCACAGATTCACAAAATGAAATGTTGCTGATATGAGATAGATTGAAGCAGGTGTGCTGATAGACCAAGGGAAGCTCAAGATAAATAGCACTACAGAATAGTATATGATGACATGAAATGTCCTGAAGCACAATTGGAACCAATCTTTCAGGGATGGCAAATGGCCTAGTTTTAAATGGAAGGGCTTGAAAATACTAGGATACATAATAAAATGGCATGGAACAAACTGAATGTTAATCAGAAGAAAGAAAATAGGAACTGTAAGAGGCTTAGTTTCAAATGGAAAAGCTTGAAATACGAGGCAGTGGGACCATAGAACATGTGGTAACACAAACCACAATCCCAAAGTTGCATTAGAGCTGTAAAAAAAGCAGTGACAGACAGATAGCATACCAGCCTTTTCCTCTTCTCGTTTCTTTGCAGCATCTGCTCGCTGTTGCCGAATCAAGGCCAGGCGTTCTGCAAGGAAACAGAATGGAATGATTTGTACAATGCTAGCTACAAGTAAATAATCAACAACATTAAAATACAGTTATACTTTCCAATGCATATAGGAAACAGAACTAACAAGCATTCACATGTTCAGATGTTCCATCGAGTTTCTGAATTGCCAAGACCACCCCCCCCCCCCCCCCCCCCCCGCCCCCCCCAAGCCATATGTGATCTTCATCAATAGTTTACCCTTGTAATCCATGAGAGTACAAAAGAAGCTTAGTTTTTAGAATACTGTAACTACTTGTAGAAACAATGATTGTGACGGAGCTTAGTTTCAAGGACAGGCTGCCCACACCCTTAAAATCAGTTTGTAGATCCATTAATATCAATGAGTATTCCTCAAAAGAAAATGTCAATAATCATATAGAGACCCGCGTCAATTTTATCAATCTCCTGTTAATTACAAAATCATACCACAATATCAAATGTACTCCAGGAGTGGTCAGGACTGGGGAGGCTCTCTCACTTCTCCCAACTTCTTAATAAATATCATCATCCAAAATTATCACATAAGACAGCCTGTTTAAAGGTTATGGAACAGGAAAGCATAAATAAAGAACAAACTTAAAGGTCAAGAGTATGGTTTTAACTAACGTAACACACCAAAGTTCGTCAGGCCGAAACGACGATTCTGATATACATAGGCAATATCGTATCAGGTTTCAAGGTATTTGGTACATTATTAACCCTATAATATTAGACAACATTAGAGCCAATATTGTTGATATGCTTGATATTGTTTATATGGTTGATATTGACAACCAATATTGATGATATTCGTACTAAAAACAATTGGATGATACCAATACCAATATTGAAATTTTAAACTACGGTGAAGGAGTTCTTACGTCTGCATAATACCATCACTGCAATGAGATGATCAATCAACTAAGATAAGAAGTCATTGAATGGGTTAGCTAATTAACTTGCCTCTGTCATGTTAGAAGCAAATCGTCTTTAGGATATAATCAGTCATTTATCTAAAGCTTCCTATTTCAAGGTCTCCTGCCTCCTCACAAAATTTCCTGAACATCAGCTATCAATTCTGCAAATTTCTGGCCACCATAATTTTCTTAGCCATAGCACACATATCATGCTATCAACCTCAATTTCACCCCCCTTTGAAATTCTTCCAAGGTCAGCAAACATTTTTCAACATTCTTAATTACTTAAATATTTCAAAGTTGCAGCAGTTAACATGCTGGCATCAGCCTTAATATGTCATAAATGTTCCATTCGATGTACTGTGACTTCACTAATTAGACCGTTTTCCCACTATATATCAAAGCCGTAATAAGGTGTCCCAGTCTTTGACATCTAAGGCAAGGCCTTAAATAAACCAGACAAAAATTAGGAGAAACATTTACATGTTGTTCATTTCAACAAGAAAGCACTAAGCTACCAAGAAACTATGACACGGCTTTCACTTTACCTAGATCCTTCCTGGCCTGTTCTGTTTTTCCTTGTTCCTGCAACCTCATGTACCGCTCATGAGCTCTTTGTTTCTCTATCTCCTCCCTACAAGACATAATTTAAAATTAGTGAATATACAAAAGTTACATTCATGTACAACAGGGGAAAAGAACCAAACATTTGAGAATGACAAAAAAGACATCAAACCGTAATGACTTAAGGAAACACAACGTAAACCATGAGCCATCATTCAAAATATTTAAATCACAAAGTATTAGCAGAATTGATCATGACTCAAGTTTTGGCATCTTTGACACAGGAAAATGACAATGACATTAAAAAACCTCATCAACAAAGTTTAAGAAGAATTCATAAGTTATAAATATTTAAGAAAACTTGGACTCGACAGACGGTATAGAAGTAATTTAAAACTGAATCTATTAAGAAAGCAGCACTGCAATTGATAAATGTAAACATAGCATCATAAAACAAAAATCAAATTGCATAAGTAAATTGTCCCTATTGGATTCGGATAAGACTATTTATCAGATTCGGATTTTAATATATCCAATCAGAACCAACAATTCAAAGCCCTACTTAGATCTCCATCCGATAGCAAACTTATGCAATCTGGTGTTAGGGTTGCATTAATGGAAAATTGGTTCCTGGACTAAATGGTGCCTGTTCAGAACTAAGACAGGGAGAAAGAAAGAAAAAAAAGGTTGAATAAGTGGGAATAAGATAACTAAGGCCTCCATCTCCAAACAAATTAACCTTCATTTCATAATTCCAGAAAACTTAATATAATCTGGATTTTTTCAGCCTTGTATATGGACTTTTGATTAAAAGGATAAGAAAAAATAAAGATGAAAAAATCAAACTAAATTACATACAAGTCCAAACTGCTTATCCTTCCAGACTAAATATCAAACAAGTCTGAACAAAAGTTTGTCTAGGTGCGTCAGAGGGCATCGAAGAGGACACAAATTCTGAACTCCAAAAAATTCCAGCAAATAACAGCCAACTTTTCGCAATTACTAGCAGCAGCAGACAGAATATGATGATGACACCAAAATCAATTGAAAGTTTGTTCCATTATCTTTGAAATGAGCCCAAGCTGGTGCAAAACGGCTACCAGATGAGGAAGGCATGGTCCGAACAAGTTGAGGTGTCAAGCTGTTCAAATGTTGGTAAAGCTGAAATTTGGAGGATTTGTTTGGATAATTTGAGAAAGATTTTGGAACCTTTTCAGTATAATCCTTTTAGTATTGGATGAAAACCGTGCGCCTAAGGTTTGGAAAAAAAGAGTTATGGAGTTAGAGTTGTAAGTTTTGAAGATGAATAATAGCAAGAGTTAGGAATTAATTTTTGATTGGTCATTTGAATAGAGATAAAATAGACAAGAGTTAGTTAGGATTGAGAATAGAGACAGACTAATTCTAAGCTTTGGTGGAACCAGCAACTTTAGAAGCAACTTTAGAATTAGATGCTTTGGGTGGTTTTGAGGAGTGAAAAGTTGAAGTTTCAAGGTGGCTTTGCATGGGTTTCAAGATAATTCCAAATGCCATGATCACATGCTAATTCTAGGCCTTTTTTGACCATTTGGTAAGAACTAGAAAGAATTAGCTCCCATCTCTTGCTAATTCTCACCAGAAGGGCCTGATAGTGTTCTGATGAGATTGGAATAATCACAATAAACTAAGGGGATATCTTTTAGGTACTTATATCTCAGTTCTCCCAAAAACTCAAGCTGATGGGTTGTGGGTGACAGAAATCACAGTCAGGTTATTAAACTGTTCTTTTTCCACTGTTTTCCTTCAACTTGTAGGACTAGGTAGGTGCTCAGTCAGTATGAAGGTATTCTAAATGAGTAAGATGACTAAATAATAACCAACTATTCCTCATTTTTGAGGTTAACCATATTAAACAGCCTGCTGTGTTTCTTAGTTTTCGTTGAGGACAACACAAGTAACTAAATTAAAAGTTTGGCGACTTTATATTGTGAGTGCAACAAAACTTAATCAGTGTTTAGAGAGAAAGCAGGCACCCTCATTCCAAACTACCATGACCTTTTAATAGATGTTGCAGATTCCTCTCATCAACATGAACACATGCTAGAAATTCACTAATTCAGTTGATGACTACTTGGTCCAATGGTAAAGGATCTGCAAAAACTAACATCTGTTTGTAATACCTGTTATCTTTAGATTCACTGATACTTCTTGCTCCTTATTGTTCTTTAAGTGTTCACTTGGAAGTACTTTTACAACACAAACCCCCTCTCTCCCCTATTGGATAATTTATAGAATAGCAAAAAATATCACCAGTCATCCTCATCTAGTCACAGCATGATGTATTTTGGGGCGATGCACCCAGGCTCCTAGTATTTTCCCGACTATATTGTGCCCAGAGGTAATTCAAATCTGACTCTCTATTTAATCTCATATTCTTTGCTCTATGAAATTGAAGGGTTGCATTCTAGCAGGACCCACTATCAGCCAACTTAACTTATAGGTGTCATGCAAGACCCCTTGCTTGCCAAGTGTTGCCCAAATGAGGATTCTGTAACCTGCTCATATTGAACACAAAGTAAGATTTGATCGAGAACAAAGTATGTTTTAACTTAAATACCCCTAGATCAAGAAGCATGAGAAGAACTGAAAAGTGAAGAGAAAGAGGAAGAATGAGAAGGATTTTGGTTTACATGAGATAAATGAGAAAAAGAAGAAGAAAATACAAGAGAGAAGATGAGGCCCACAAATTCCAATTGTTGGCTACCAAAAAATAAAGGGTAAACCTAACTATTCTCCTAATTTGAAGGAATATTCCCTTTTTTTCATAAGCTCAATCTAACTATTGTCCTAAGTTGAGGTAACTCAGAGGATTTGAGGTGCTAAATTCAAATTACAAAGATTTAAATGGTTAATATAAAAGTATGGAAGATTTGAGGGATGAATATGTAAAAAAAAACCACAATTTTTTATTGTCATGTCCGTGCATATCCCTCTTTTAGGTTTCCAGGCTTCGTCTACTCCACACATATTTCCTATGTCATGTCCATGTCCTTTATCCATATTTGTGTGTCGACAGATGACAGATGCCCAAGAGTTTGAAGTCTAAACTAATGCAAGAAAGCTACTTCATACTTAGAACCACTTTCAGTTATTAATTTTTCCACAATTAGTATGTAATATCTTTAATACAATTTTGCAAGATAGATTAACCTGAATCGCGAGAAGGAAAACTAGTGAAAAATAAGCAAGAAACAAATCAACCAGCAAAACATAAGATTTATTTACATTCGACAAATAGAAGTATGAGGCCTAACAAAATTATTAAAAAATTGAACAAACAAGAAAGAAATAGACAAGCAAAAGAATAGATTTTTTTTTTTTTGCACTTGATAAATAAAAATATGCAGCTTAAGAAAGTCAACCCCGTCTGAAAACACACAGGACTCCTCACTACATACCTCTCGCGCCTTGAAAGTTCAGTTGTTTTCTCAAGCTGCAGAACAAAAGGTAACATAGATTTACTTAATAATGTGCTTTAAAACAAGAGAAAACAAATGAAAGAAAGGAAATAAATTGTAGCTGTGAGATTTGACAAATTCATGCAAATGATAACTTTTCTCAAAACATAAAAGACAACCATATGTTCCACTTACAAATATATAGAGTACCTCAAAACAAGAGAAACAAATGAAAGAAAGGAAATAAATTGTCGGTGTGTAGATTTGACAAATTTATGTAAATGATAACTTTTCTCAAAACATAAAAGAAAACCATATGTTCCATGTACAAATATATAGAGGTTTAACTTCATATAGACAGAAAGTTGGAAGAAATAGTTAAATCATCTCATTAAGCCTAAGTCCGGCAACAGATAAATCATGGCAACCGACCAGGAAGAAACGCTTGGGACCAGCTTGCAGAGTGTCACCAAGACCAAAAGTTCCCTCTTGTCTCGCATAGAATTTAACTAGCAAACATGCGTAGCAAAATGATACTATGCAGAGATGACAGAAGGAAGCCTGATTATTATTCCATCTGTACTGCTTCCATCATGTCGTGGATCATCTAAAAATTTGCCCAAGATTTTGTAGTCAGCACCAACATGCATAATAAAACCAGAAATTCTACAAGCCAAAGTCATTGACGGCTTCAATTTATGCGCTACTTGACCTATATCAATCCTATTACCAGAGCAAAGAAACTATTAGACCAAACCTTTTTCTTCCTTTGTTAATGCGTGTGAGAGCATAGTTACGTTTTCTTTTGGAGCTTCTGAAGAATGTGTGCATGATTTTGAAAGCTAATCTGCGAGCCAAGTGGTAAAGTGATTTTTCGTGAGTAGTTTCTCGTAATTGTTGTCCATCTTCTTGTCCAAAAGAGATATTATGCATAATCTACTGGTCATTTGGCATTTATCAAAGATGAGTAAGCCTACAGTCACCTTATTTTGTCCTCTTACATATATCTTGCAAGGACATCGTCATATGCGGTTACAGTGGGATGCACGGGGGAGCCAGAAGTGCAGTGGATCATATATGGTCAGAGGTGCTTGTGGTACAAAAGGGTCCAAATTGAACACGATTAAGCCAAGGAGTTTAGTGAGATGCAGAAGAGCACAGAGGTGACAGTGCATCATTGGACTGTCAGCTAAAGGGAAGTTGGTCTCTGAAGAATAAGGTGGCACCGCAGAAATTCCTTTAGTGTCACCTCAGAACCCATTCACCTATGTTTCATAAATGTATAAGAGGATGTGCGTACTCAGCATCAATTTAAGATTGAAACCAGATATAATAAAAGAAAATCGAGAAATAATAAGCATAAGTTGTTGAGGTAGATGGAATTTTCTAGTGTTCACATCATTCAACAGAAACACAAATTTGTATAATCCTAAATACTCCAAACAAAAATTGTTTTGTATCTGAGCAATTACATTAATCATCTATAAACTATCATGTTATAAACATTTGAAAGTTTGGCTGGCATGCACAAACCACAACCAACCAACAAAACATTTGATTACATCTAAGTACGAAAAGGTTATAGAAGAACTCGTTCTACATTAAACAAGAGTAAGTAATAAGCAGACTTACATTAGCATCTTTAGCTTTCACAGTCTTTGCCTTTACCAAGTTTGGATTCTCGATCTCAATAATGCCCTGGGTGCCTTTCCTTTTCTGTAACAAAATTTAGCAATTTCAAACAAATTTCATGATGCAGTTATGAGACATTAAGCACAATTGCAACCTGTAGTTAACAATCAAAAGTGCATAACTTGATATTATCTACGCATGGTAAATACCATGGTTTACAATCTTGGTAACAATATCACCAATGGTTTTCAGTATCGATACCATCTATATTTCAGCACTAATATCGGCCGATATTACAGGGTAAAATATCATATTGTGTACCATTATCTGATATAACATTGCCTAAACACACACACACACACACACACACACGAAGTGTTGCATCGGAGATAACCGTGATAGCTAACTGACCTCAATCTCTTCGTCAGATACCTCCTCGGATTCCTCGGATTCCTCTCTTGATTCCTCTTCTTCTCTGTCCTCCGCTTCCACCTGTTCAAAAAAAAAAAATAGAAGAACACCAATAGTAAGCTTGCTATATTAAGGGTATAAATTCAAGAATGTCAATAATAAGGCACCACGGTTCAAAGACTCGTCCGAGTCGGAGACGAGTCGGCCGAGTCGTATCCGTCTCGGCCCGCTCCGAGACGAGTCCGAGTCACGAGTCTGTCGACTCAACTCAGAGGAGACCGACTAGGCTGAGAATCGGAGTTGACTCGGTCGACTCGGCATTATGATGATAATTTTATACCTCATCGTAATTTAATGTGAAAATAACTACATTAGCATGTATTTATGAATGTAATTTGTGCAATTTACTATATTGTGCATGTATTTTGATATGATTCTACCGACAACGCGTGTATTTATACTTTCGCTTTATGTTTAGTGTGCTAGGTGATATATTTTGAACATGTGACACATGAATGTGGATGTCTACATTTTTTTAAGATTTATCGTGATTTTTTAAGAATTTTTTAAGCTTTCTATGTAGCGTTTTACGCGTATCACTCGATACCGATCCGAGTCGCCGAGACCGATCCGTCTCAGTGCCCGCCGAGTCGGCGGCCGAGACCGCGACTGTGAACCATGTAAGGCACAGATTTCTGATGTGTGAATACAGGATCTCATTGCTAGGAGGAAGCAGTAACAAAATGATAAAGTTGTAACTACACCTTGTCTCACACCATTTTTATGGCTTGCAACAGCTAACATTGAACCTAGGTCTCGGATAAGGTAATCAAACAAAGGAATGTAAAAGGAAGTTAAGCATCATTTGTGAAAGATAAAATGGAATATGAAAGCAGGTAAACATCTAATACATAATTTTTTTAGATCCACATAAAGCCAATATTGCAGCAGAGAGATCTTGCAGGGCAAGATGGTGTTGAAGAACAATCGCACCAAAGTTTACTGAATGATTAGAGGTGACTCTATCCCAGAGATACAAATGGGTAATCAAGGTCAAATTTGTATACTTAGCTCAATCTATGGAAGAAAACTCTACAGTAAAGAAATTATCTGAAGTTAAGAGTACTTTAGCACTAATCATGCAGTGAGAATGGGATATGTACTCATTACCACCAAAACAATACAAATGTGAAGTTTTGATTAAAAGATAGCAAAATTTGGGCTCTTTATTTATCAATGTTACATTTTAAGTCACTGCATGAAAACAATTGTAGTGCCAAGTCATGCTATAATTTAAGCAAATAAAAACCGATAGTGAAGATTCACGAACATTATAAAGGGAAGCAAAAAAAGTTGTTAGCTCCAGAGGGAACCAAACACCATGTCAATGAGTTTTTTCTTTTTTTTTTTTTTTTTTCTTTTTAGCCATAAAACAGTATATACTAATATAGAAAAGTCAAAAATTATCATGTTATGAACAAATTAGACAAATGTAGTGCAAGGTCATGCTAAAATTTAAGCAAACAAAAACCAACAGTAAAGAGTTACGAACATAAGAAAGGGAAGCAGAAAAGTTGTTGCATCCAGAGGCAAATAGAAACCATGTCAATGAGTTTTTTCTTTTTTTCCTTTAATCATAAAACAATATGGAAAATCGCCAATTATCATTTTATGAAACAAATTAGGCTACGTACCCGCTTAAAGGTGTGAGGTCGGGTTGAGGTACCAGCAGCTGCAACAATTTCCAAGATAGTTCACAAAATTAGAGGCAAGTTTACACTTCACAGATTACAATGATAATCACAATGGAAGCAAGTTGTTCTTTAGCTTTGAAAATTGAAAGCTTGCTACTTCGACCACAAAGCTTCAACGCACAATCATGAACATAATACTTATAACGACCATGATAAATTAGTACAAATGTTCCATACTTCAAAGAACAATTAATCCACATGAGAAGGCACTAATGGAGCAGAAAAGCCACAAGATCTACCAAAAGACATGTTATGTAACAATATAAGAAAATAGATAAAAAGATCAAAGTGTAAGAACACAGCTAAAAATGATCGTTGGCTACCTAGACACTGATAGTAGCAAAAACAACTTAAAATTCTCTTAAGTTTCTTAAGAGAATATTGTTCATCTAATACAAAAATAAAGGAAAAAAAAGAAAACCACATGCACTGGCATCCAAAGAAGGGAAGAAGATAAGTTGAGAAATATAATAGCCGAACAACATGTAATACAAAAATAAAGGAAAAGAAGGAAAACCACATGCACTGGCATCCAAAGAAGGGAAGAAGATAAGTTGAGAAATATAATAGCCGAACAACATGTCTATAGACCAAAGATAAATGGCTCAATATATCACCCACACATTCTTACAGAGAATATAAATATGAATAAATATGCTTATGACAGTACATGGCATTTGTAATACACTATGTAACAACATGATGAAGGTGTGAATCAAGTATGTACTGAAGTTTTCGTAATTTAAATATGACCAGTTACATGCAGTACTTGAGAGTAGCAAAAAATTAGTATAGACACATCATTTCTATTTATTTAGCGACCCTTCCATAAACTGCTGAAGCATGTCAATAAGTTCTTCTTTCCAGCCTATAGAGTGAATCCGGATTTGACTCAGAGCAGAACCCCTTAAAAAAGTAATTATGTCACCAAAATAAAGATGGAATAAAGTCAAACTCCCTGAAGCTGAAGCACTCAAACAACAATGCATCAATCTATAGAATGTACGGATTATGTAATATCAGACCACTTGCAGAGAAGATAAAAACATTAATAAGAACAACTTAATACATGCATAGTGGACATGCACGATCCTATGTGATGCAACCGCGAATATTTCAGATTGCTTTAGAAGCATTATAGATATATTCTGGTCATTTCTATGAAAATATGCATAACAGATTCTATATGAAAATATGCATAACATACTGCAGTGGCATCCAAAACATACGGGCTGATATCAATTTTTTTTGCTTTTTTGGAATTTGAAGACTTGGATTCCTGAAACATATTTTGCCTGAAAAAATATGCCTATCCACCTCCTACTTCCAAATTCATCAAAACCTTTTGCACTCGCAATGATGCATGCAAGTAGCTCTCTAACTTGTAATTCATAATTATTTTACTTGCTCATTGTTAATATATAAATAGTTAATACATAAGGATTTCCTCAGCCGCAAATTTGCGAACTTTATATAACCCTCGCTGGTCATAAATTGTATATTTGAGAACTTTGTAATTTTCAACCATACAACAGCTTAATCTAGAGAAAAAAAGTCAAAGAAAAATAGCAATTCTTAGGGCTTAACGAAGTCCATAATCGGATCAAGCGATCACGCAAAGAAAATAAAATAAGAAGATGAAATCTGGATTTAAAAAAAAAAAAGATTGAAACCACTAAAAGGGAAACTTTCTTACCCATCTCTTCGGGAGTTGAGAAGAGCCTTCGGCCTGTGGGCTTGCCCTTGAACTTTCCCCTCCCCATGATTCTAATCAAAGAAATCAATCAATCGAATCGACGGAGAAGGAGAAGAGAGCGAGAGGTAGGAGACAGGGGATTCCTTTTTTTTTACCTAGAGGGTTTCTAACGAGAGAGAAAAAAAAAAATAAAGTATCGCTGAGAAACCCTAATCAAGCCCTCTGCCGTTGGCCACAGCCCCTTGGACCTTTCGTTTTAGAATATTGGCAAAAGTCAAACTCCGAGTAGTTATCAGACTTTAGCAAAATAGTCTGTATTCGGCACGACTCTTGGATTGATCAGACGGCTGAAAATTACTGGTAATGGAATCTGATCCAGAAAAGGAATCAGCAAAAAGTTGAACCCTTTTATGGAAGTGGCATTACTATTCTCCATCTTTGGGCAATTTTTCAAAAAACTCTTTTTTAAAAATAATTTTAAAAATAGACCTCCTTAAAAAATATTTTCAAGATTGAATCTGTAACAATCACGTCAGCGTCATGTTGGTTCATCTTGCCAGTGTGGTGCTGCATTGAATAGGGGCGATTTTTAGTTTAGAATTGTCAACCCCGACCAAATCAATTTTTTAGACTGTATTCGTTCGACCGGGGACGATATATATATTTTTAGATTTTTTGACTCGATCGAGACTGCCATCTCCGGCCGAATCATTTCTCATGCATGTACAAGCATGCATGGGGTTCAAGTAAACGTGCTTGACCCATGAGATGGGTCTTGGCTGGCGTTCGCAACCCCGGCTAAGAAAAAAAAACACAAAATAGGTTGCGAGCGGCCCTCATTATTTAAAAAAAAAAAAACTTTGGCTTGGTCCGAGTTGACAACCCCAGCCAAGTCAAAAATTCAAAAAATAGTTTATAGTCGACCGAGGTAGGCAAACCCGGTCAACCAAACATAGATCAAAAAAATAATTGGTTCGATCGGGGTTGGTAACCCTGGGTGAACAAAAAATTACCTTTTGTCAGCGTCACGCTGGCAGCCAGCACTGATGTGACACTGACGTGGCAGTGACGTGGAGTGTTAGATGTCTGTTCTTGGAATTTTTTTGGGGGAGGTCTATTTTTGAAAAAAAAAATTAGATTTTTTTTTAAAAAAAATTGCCCCCCATTTTTTTTGACGAAATATTGGTTTCTTTATGGATTCTAGTGGAATGTGACAAGGGAAGTTGACTTGTTTATTCTCCATTTTCTCTTGAAGAAAATAGGTTTCTTCACGGAACCTAAATAATTTTCAAATTTTCTTTTCAATAATATTTTTAAAATTTGACCATCCTTTTAATTTATGAAAAAAAGGGGCTAACTTATTGACTCCTGAAGTGGCTTTGTCATTTTTCTTATATTATTTAAATTTTTTTTTTTCATGTTATTAAAGGAACGGTGTTAGCGGAACCAGAGTTTTAAATTTTAGTAAAGCAAATATGTAAGTAGGAATGGCAAAATTTCACTAAATTTAGGAGCCAGTGTTGTCGAATCCGGGTTTGAAATTTCACTGAATTTCTAACGAATCTGTTTTACTAATTAAAACTTGGAGTTCTCAATCTCTAGTTCTTGATTTCACAAAATTTAAAACTAGTTCCCAGTTCTTATCTTCAACGAATTTAGAACCCATGGACCACCACTATGGAACTTGTCAAGGAAGTGGGCGAAAGTAAGAAACTGTTGGATATCTGCTTAACAGAAATTAATCTGACAACTAATCAAGATCACTGATATATCAACAATCTAATTGGCCAGGTCGGCAAATATCAGGTGGGAGGTTTTCCGTTCAATAGAACGTTCCTTAATTTAAGAACCACCTTTCAATTTCCTTCCTTGGTTAAAGCACCAATTAGACTGAATATAAATCAGTCTCGATATACTGTAAAGTATATCCCTGTATAAAGGACTTAATCCACTTATACAGTATTTGGAGTGAGGTACGCTTAGAGCGAATCTCCTTAAGACAATTACGTCCCCCGCACCGGTGCTAACGGGATAATGGACGCTGGTCTCCCAAGATACAACACTCCTTCACGGTATTTGGATAGCACTACCAAATCACCGTACGGTCGAATCTTAGTCAACCAGTACCTTCACAGGATCTTTGAAGCAGCGGTACAAGGACAAATTTCAAACGAATATTTGCCTTTACTCTCTGGAGGAGCACCCACTGTTGAGGACGAAGAAAGGTAGAAGAATATCTTTCTTCAGAAGTACCAGATTCAGACAACAATTCTTATAAAAGAATCTGTTGAATTTTCTGATTCCTCTTTCAGAACAATTTTGCAGAATCTCCTTTGGAAGTTGCTTCGGATTCCCACTTCTTGCTGGAAGCCGCTTTCCTACTTCACGCTGGAAGCACAGTTCAGAACGCCGAAAATCACTTCGCGCAGATCAGAACTTAGATAATAGAGAGAGAGTTGGAATTTGGTGTGTCTGAGAATGGAACTCTGGAGCGCTATTTATAGCGCTCCGGAAGGGCATTCTCGTCCGCCGGATTTCAACAGTTGCAACGGTTCGGACAGAACCGTTGCAACCGTTCGGTCCAACCGCCCAACCGCACGGACGATTTTCCGACAGCCGTTGGCGGGCGGTTCGGATCCGTTCGCAGGCAACTGTTGGCGGGTGGGCTGGAGCGGATCGGGTTTGGTTCGGGTAGCGGAGTAACCCATACCCGCGACACCCGGTTCAAAAAGAACCAGGCCAGGTAGGGAACCCAAACCCAGACCCAGACCCGGACCCGGACCCGAGCCCGAGCCCGGCCGGCCGCCGCCAGCGGCGCGCGCGCACGCACGCATGTGCGAGCATAATTTCCTCCTTTTCGCGCGCGAAAACTCCAAGTACCCAAAGGGCACGCCCTTTGTTCTCAATTTTCTCTATATATACACCACAAACTTCCATCCCATGACCAATGTGGGACTAAATGCTTTAAGCTACCTTTAGTCCCGTTTTTGGCTTTGAATTAGGCAATCTTTGGACTTGAATATCTCATTCATTCGAAGTCGGAATTAAACATGTGAATATACCACGTTCATCCCCAATGGAAGGAGAACACACTCCAACCATCATCCAGTTGATTTGATCAACGGATCTCGCCATAATTCAGCTCGAAGATTCATACTTTTATTCTTCTTCAATTCCAACAATCCCCCACAATGAATGGAGATTCAAGGAATGACACACAAAGAGACTGACTCTATTGTGAAAGGTACTTGAGAAAAGAAACTGCATAAGGATAGGTGAACTAGGTCTTGAACCTTCCATAGCGAAAGCTTTATCGGACTTACTAGCTAATCAGTGAACTAGGTCTTGAACTGTTAGCCGTTAGTGTAAGCCAAGTCAACAAGCTTCACACAGTAACTTTTCAAATCAACTTTGGTTCTCAGTTGTGTCCGTTTTGACCCTGGACATTCTTGGTTTCAGAGAGTATCTTTAGGGAATAACAGCCTCCATAGAAATTCCCAAAGAGCCGACCCAACTCTATACTCACATAGGTGATGGACCTATTAAGAGTAGTCTACTCTACTCCACTTATTTAGTAACAAGATATAGGCATCATTAAAAGCGTTAAGCTTATCCTTAATCCACTTGTAGAAAAGCACTTATGTGCACCTTAGGAATGGATTGGAGTCAAGCTCCCAAGTGCTTACTTGCTGAGTCAATCATAACTAGTTTTCCCTCTTGAACTTAGTCCGTGGGATCTCCAGTCGCTAAGTGAGGTTTCCATTAAGCTGACTCGGTAAGGTTAGGCTTTTAGACCCATTCCCCTCGATGCGCAGTTTATACGCTCTCCACGTAAACCTTTAGTAAGCGGATCCGCTAAATTATCCTTTGACGATACAAAGTCAATAGAGATAATTCCATTTGAGAGCAACTGCTTCACGGTATTATGTCTACGACGAATATGTCTAGACTTACCGTTGTATATAACATTTTGTGCCCTAGATATAGCTGCTTGATTATCGCAGTGTATACATATAGCGGGCACTGGCTTTTGCCATAATGGTATATCTTCTAAGAATTGTCGAAGCCATTCTGCTTCTTCTCCAGCCTTATCTAAGGCTATGAATTCCGATTCCATAGTGGAACGAGCAATACATGTTTGCTTAGAAGACTTCCATGATACCGCTGCTCCTGCTAGAGTAAATACGTATCCGCTAGTTGATTTTGATTCCTCAGAATCTGCAATCCAATTAGCATCACCGTATCCTTCCAGTACAGGTGGATACTGTCCATATCTCAAGGCATATTCCTTGGTATGTGATACGTAACCCAATACTCGTAGTAGAGCGGTCCAATGTAGATCACTAGGATTACTAGTGTATCTACTTAACTTGCTTACAGCGTAAGCAATATCGGGTCTAGTACAATTCATCAAATACATTAGACTCCCGATAATCTGAGAATACTCTAACTGGCGTATTCCAGTTCCTGTATTCTTATGAAGATGGACATGTGGGAGAAAAGGATTTGTATTCTCTTTTATCCCATGATCCTTGAATCTTTCTATCATTTTATCCACATAGTGAGATTGAGATAGACTGATTCCATCTGGTGTTCTAGTAATTTTAATTCCTAAAATTACATCAGCAACCCCCAGATCCTTCATGTCAAAACTGTTGGATAACATTCTTTTAGTGGACTTAATAATTTCAATATTAGTCCCAAGTATCAACATGTCGTCTACATAAAGACAAACAATGATACATGCGTTTCCAACTGTTTTCGTGTAAACACACTTATCGCATTCATTGATAGTGTAAACAATGATACATGCGTTTCCCTCCTTTTCGCGCGCGAAAACTCCAAGTACCCAAAGGGCACGCCCTTTGTTCTCAATTTTCTCTATATATACACCACAAACTTTCATCCCATGGCTAATGTGGGACTAAATACTTTAAGCTACCTTTAGTCCCGTTTTTGGCTTTGAATTAGGCAATTTTTGAAATTGAATATCTCATTCATTCGAAGTCGGAATTGAACATGTGAATATACCACGTTCATCCCCAATGGAAGGAGAACACACTCCAACCATCATCCAGTTGATTTGATCAACGGATCTCGCCATAATTCAGCTCGAAGATTCATACTTTTATTCTTCTTCAATTCCAACAGAAACTTGAGAAGTGTTATTTCTCGCTTCCCTATTTATCCAAACATCGGAAAAGAAAAATGAGAAACCCTTTTTCTTTTCTTTTTTCCTTTTTAAACAATTATTTCTTCACTTCCAGTGTGCTACAGTTAATTTTATGGTCATGTAAATCTCATTTGTAATAAGTTGTAGTTCAAAACAGTTAATTTTGTGATCACGTTAATCTCACTTCATTCTAATTACAGTCCATTTTTATTTTTTTTAAATTAATTTTATTTTAATATTATTTTTCGCTCAATTTTATGATCAATTTTTTCACTTTCACTTTACATTACTATCCAAACACCAGAAAAAACATAATATTTTTCAAATCATACTTACCAACAACATTCAAACACGGAAAAACTTACTAATCAATTCACAAGTTTAAAAAAAAACTATTACTACTTCCTCACTTTATCACTTCCACCCCAAGCCAAAGAGCTCCCTTCGAAACCGAGTTCTGAGATAACACGAAAAAAAAAGTTTACAGCTGGAACATCTTAATGAAAGTAACAACAATTCAATCAAGAGCTAAGTGTGTCCTTCACATGTTACAATTATTTTGTAATGCATCATTAATAGAAGAAACCTATAACATTGGAACTTTAATGTGATTCTTTCTCCGGCTTATTTCTTACTGAAAAGAGGAATGAATAGCGAGAAACATAGGTACAAAGCTAAACAACTTCAAACAGCTACTCTCATTTTTTATCAGTAACATTTTTCTTGGGCGTTGTACTTTAGAGCATTTTTTTCCAACGATAAACACTGAGTCATCACAATTATTGATATAATCACATGCACTTATACTATGGACCCAAGGATCATCAACACTGTACACAGTTCTAAGTTTTCCTTCAAAAATGTTTGATTGATATTGAAGTTCATACTTGTGGAAACCAGCAAGGGAAAAGGAGTAGTTTGAAGCAAAACTTTGGCCCCGGGATCTTTTTTCTTCCTTGATGTGTCTATTTGTAGGTCAGTCTTTTTTGTACCATGGTAACATATCAATGTCAGAAGAGTTGTCAAGGTCCAGTCTTAGGGTTAATTTCACAAAAATACCATGAAGTATATGGGTAGTTTCACGAAAATACCCAAACTTTTAACTGGTTCAACTTACTACCCAAAATCTAATTCCTGACCAAAATACCCCTCAGTGGGTCCCGGTCCCCCATAAGGGTAAGATTCACAAAAATACCATAAAGTATATGAGTAGTTTCATAAAAATACCTAAACTTTTCGATGGTTCAACTAACTACCCACCATTACTAAACTCTCGAATGTTTCAGCTCAAGGAGTTAAGAACTCCCAATTTTTTGTATTATCTGCTAGTTTGTAATTATATTTGGTTTGTAATTTGATATTTGGTAACAAGCGCAATCAATAGTATTTGAAAATTGTAAATATAATCTTAACTAGATCATTCATACACACATCACTCGATATTTCTCAGAAAATTTTTCAAACATTGTTCAACAAGCACAAAGAAGATTAAATCTTGTGATAAATATCAAATAATTGAGCATAAGAGTTTAATAATAGAAGCACAAAGTCTCTTTTGTCACTGTCTCTTTCATATATATTGATCAAGAGGCCAAACAAATTCATTAATAAACAATAAAAAGACTAAATTCATATCAAATTCTATCTGAATAAAGGTTCCATCTTCAAAATATGAACACAGTACTACAAGATTTCACCTTCCGTTGGTGGTTAACAACATGACATCACATAACTGTGCTCAGTTGAAGTACATCCTAAAAATAAAATTATACAAAACGTCCAAAAAGTAAAGCGTTTTTATAAAAATAACATGTAGTCCACAACTTAGACCCTAATTGGCATTGCTAATTGGATCCATGAGATCCAATTTGATGTTCATTAGAGCATTTGCTAAACACTCTGCTTTGTTTTGGATCAGACAATGACTTTGTAGCAGTTGGATTTCTCTTTCTTTGCTCTTGAGGAGAAGTGTGGAAGAACTGGGTAGGAATAACTCCATCCCTCTCCATTCCTTGTTCTCTTTCAGCTTGGTTAGGCAGAATATTTAGTCCACTTGCTTTAGATGGTTGTGGCTGCATAACCATACCCAAATTGAGTATCAACAAGAATGAACAAGTATGTGCACAAGGAGTATGAAATATTGAGATTATTTCAATAGTTATATGACCTTGTTAAACCATAACACTCTACCAATTGGAACAGATGGTTGTGTGATCACTGGGTTTGTGGTGGATAATGATGACTGTTGTTGTTCTGAAAACATGCGCTGAAATACAAAGATAAAAAAAATGAAAATAACATTATGGAAGGCACCTGCCAATTGCAACACATTATTATTACCTGAGTGTTGGCCCCTAATTTCATAATTTGGTGTCTAGTATCTAACGATGGTTGTTGTCCTGAAGACATGTGCTAACATATACAAATAACAAACAATTAAAGGTGTAATTTGAAAAATAATATTAAATTTACAGAAAAATAGTGTTATATGCTACCTGATTGCATTGCACCCCCCTATATGATGTAGAGAGTCTCTCATCTAATTGCATTGCACCTGACCAAAATGGTTGGCCCCAACATTCAAAATTACATTGCACCTGACCTAGATGGTGTGCCTGAGAGTTGGCCCCAGCATTCAAAAATGAGCTATTTGGTTGTGCTCTGTGCTCATGTGCTTCTACATGGCTTCTGTCACCCAATTTGTTGCATTCTGATAAAAATTGAAGTGTGTGTCAGATGGGGTTTGAACATGTAATTTGTAAATGTAAAAAAAGATAATGAGTGATAATATGAGTGTTAATTAGTACTCACTGTTGTATATGAAACAACGTTTGAACCGGTTACCTTCCATGGTTGTCTATAAGAACAGGTGTTTAGGGGCCTTCTTTGAGAAGGCCCTCTCTTGACCATGTTACCCTGGCTTACAGTTGTTTCTCTTCCTTGAGTTTGGCTTGGTGTTTGTGTTTGTTGTGATTGCACACCCCCATTACCTCTACTAAATGTGGTACGATGGCCTTCATAATCATGGAACATCATCCCCTCCGCACCTATAGCTGAAATTCCTCCCCTACCAAGATGATATTGAGATTGCATCCCTCCTCTGCCTGTTGTTGAGCATCCTCCATTGCCATGTTTTGAAATGGTTTGTGCAATGGAGATATCTTTCATCGGTCTACTATGCTCAAATTCACTAAGTGCAGTTGGCATATATGCACTCTATTGAGGGGAAATTTAGGGGCATGGTGAAGTAAGAAAGTCACTGGTTACATCTCTCCTCTTAGCTTGGTCACTTGGTCCTTCCTTTTTCTGAAGCGGTGGTCTTCCCTTTGGTCTCCCAGTGGTTTGTGGTTGCTTTGTAACATGAGGCTTTTTACAGTTCCTCTTGTTGTGACCTTCTTCTTGACAATTGCTGCATCTCATTAGTTTGCCCTTCTTTGAATATCCTGAGTTATTACCTACTTCCTCTTCACCTTTTCGTCTCTTCTTTGACTTTCTTCCTGGCTGAACTGTGTGTGCTGGTGGAAGGAGTCTAGAAAATTTTGTTTCAGGCCAAAACCTAGAATCAGAAATGGGGTAAATCATGCCTTGATAGGCTTTCATGTATGTCTCCTTCTTATAGTAATCATGAACATATTGCTCAACATTTTCATTATGTAAGGAGAGAGCAGCAATGGCATGTACACATGGTATACCAGTTTGGTCCCAATACTTGCAATCACACTTTCTTAGATCAACATTCAGTGTGTAACTACAAACATCATCCCTCACTTCATACCAACCATTGCCACAAAAGTAGGCTTTGCAGGACCTACTTTTTATGGCCATAATTTTCAACTCTTTCAATATTTTGGGGCATATATTTGAAGTCCACTTATTTGCCATCTCTTTCTTTCTTTGATACCTTTCCATTAGTTGCCTTCTAATCATCTCCAAACAAGTTATTATAGGTTTATCCCTGGCTTCTAATATATATTTATTGAAGGATTCACTAATATTATTATTTACCAAATCACACAAACTATCATCAGTGAAGTGGCTCCTGGTCCAAAATTCCTTTGGCACATCAAGCACCCAGTCATAAGCTTTTTCACATGTTTTCTTCAAATCCTCAAGAGCATCTATCCAACCACTCTTAGTTCTTGCTGTAGCAACCTTCCAAACTTTCTTTTTCAGTAATAGGCATTTGAATTTCTTGTAAAAGTTAGCATAAATATGTCTTGTGCAATACCTGTGGTGGCCATTAGGAAGTATTTTCTTGAATGTTTCACAAAGGCCCTGCATATCATTGCAGCTATCAACTTATAAGAATGATGTTAGAGTCAACTTTGATATTATGCACGTGCTATATAATAAGATTGTATGTATATTTAAAATTTATCAGTAATACAATGTATGATTGAGTGTATAACATATTGCAGTTATAGCAATCATGTTTTATTTGTAATCAGTATAACATCACATTTTATGATGTGTAATGTAATGATTGTGCATAGAAGAGAATGGTTGTTTTTTACTATACCTTCTGCCTGTCACTGAAGAAGGTGTATTCTTTTTCATTCTCCACCTCAAGTGCTTCAAGAAAGCACTCCAAAAACCAGGTCCATGTAGCCTTGTTTTCCTTGGTGACAATTGCAATAGCGAGAGGATACATCTGGTTATTTGCATCTCTACTAGTTGCACTGAGCAGCACTCCCCCCATGCATGACTTCAAGAAAGTCCCATCAACTCCTATGAACGGTCTACAAGCCTCTTTAAATCCTCTCAATTGGCATCCATATGCCACAAAGATCCCATCAAATATAGAAGGTTCTTCAGGACTGGTCTTATCCTTCACTTTAATTTTACAATATGACTCTGGGTTCTTTTGTAGCAAAATATGAGAGTAATTCCACAGATCTCCATACTGCTTCTTTTGGCAGCCTTCAATGTAACGTTTCGCAATTCTCCTAACTCTAAACAACTTCCCTTTCTTCATGTTCAGGCCAAAATCTCTGAATACGGTGTTCTCTAAGGCCTCAATCGGCCAATTAGGTTGATCTTTGAATTGTTCTATATATTTTCTTGCTAACCAACCTGCTGTTGCTTGTCTATTTGAGTTCACTTTTGAGCATATGTGTTCTGGGTTGTCAATTATCTTCAGTATCCATTTATCTTTTCTCTATCCCAAGAGCCATAACATCTCCACCCACATTTTTTTACACACAACACATTGATCCTACATCCCTCATTCTTTTTCCAGAGTAGGTCGTGTCCATTTATTATAGCCCACTCCCTAACCAAATCTCTAAACTCCCTTGGAGTTGCAAATTCCATGCCTACTTGCAAGTGTGGTTCCCTCAAATCCCTCTCTGCCACATACTGAAGACCCTTTTGAGGCTTATTCTCATCATCAGAATCTGGTGGAGTTCTCAATTCTTCTGAGTCTTCATCTGAGTCGGTGATTATATCAATTTTTGGGTCACATTCAGGACCACCCCAAATATGTATACCACCAATTAATAAACTCGCATCTCTTGATGTTCCATCACCCAGTTCATCACCACTTAGGCAATCATCAGCAAACTCTCTTAACAAAGCCGAGTCACTCTCATCACTTTCACTAGATACATTATATTCAGGATCATCTTCATCATACGCTTCTTCAACTTGCTCATCTCCAAGTCTGTCACTCTCTCCCATCTCCCTTTCACAATCAAGATTGACATTCTCTATTCCTCCATCACTACAAATATTAGTACCATGACAACCAACCTCTTCATTATTATCAACCATATTACCTGTCAAAAAAACTACAAAACATATATGTTAAATGAGTAAAAAAATAATTATCTATGATAGACAATAAAGAGACAATAAATAGTTCTAACTATTAATTTAAATCTCTTTACACTCTATAGAGGACCGCATATCTATTTGACGATGGACCACAATATTTCTTTATTACTAACCATGTCATCTATGACTAATTTATACTCCAAAACTCCCACATCAGAATATTTCAAGGCCATCAAGGGATTTGCCTTTAGTCTCAATCCAATTTGACTAAATTTTGCTACATCGATTCCAATAAGAATTGATCTTGAAGCGAAAAACACATCATAAGAAACATATTAGAGTCCAAACTAAAGTAAAACCCTAATTTGAAAGATTTGATACTTACCTTTAATTCACACCACTGCAAGAGATTCACAGCACCCCAACTTTGCTGCACCCTAATTTGAAATTTGCGTTCGAAGCCCTTTGAGCTATCTCAAAACTATGCCCTAGCCCTCTTTTCCTTTTTTTTCCCCATTCTCTCTTCTCACAATAATTGACTTTTTTGAGTACATTTATGCTGTGAAAAAAAAAAGTAAAAAAAAGTTAAAATGGGAGATGTAGGATCGGGACCCACTGAGGGGTATTTTGGTCAGGAATTAGACTTTGGGTAATAAGTTGAACCATTTGAAAGTTTGGGTATTTTCGTGAAACTACCCATATACTTCATGGTATTTTTGTGAAATTAACCCTCCAGTCTTATGCAGACCTCGTGCACGAACGCTGTTTCCAAGCACATCGCATCCTTCGACTTCTCACTGAATCCTTCTGTGTCTTGTGGCTCAAGCGAGCGGCCAAGAGCATGAAGAGTGGGCATGTCCCATGTTTTATCATCGTAGAAACTAATTTTTTGTGTTTATCGCATTGCATCAGGTAGCTGGCACAAAGCTTATAATGATTAATTCAATCCATGAGTTGAGAATGTCAGTGAGTGCGTAAAAACTGTGTGTCCGATCAATATAATCATTAATGTGGATTGAGCGCATAGGCCAATTGTTGTGCTCGGAGACAACAACCCTTAGAAGATCCAACCTGATCTCAATCACCAAGAACAATGAAAAACAAACTAGAAGAACAGCCAATCGCAAAAACCAGATCTAACGAGGTTCGGCCAACCTGCCTACGTCCTCGGGGCAATTCACGGAGAGAGTTTTCTTTATGGAAGATGGATTACAATAGCTCTGGATCTCTATGAACACAAGAGAGTCCGCAGCTATACTTTGTCTAGGCACTTCAAACCCTAAAAAATACAATTAGAGCTTAAATACATAACTTCCCGAAACAGCATATTTCGCCCAGACCCGACTGTCGGTCGACCGGTCCGGTCGACCGACTCCTTCTTACGGTCGACCGATCCGGTCGACCGAAACAAACAGAAAGTCGGGTTGCTTACAGAGACCCTCTTCGGTCGACCGGTCCGGTCGACCGAAGCAACCTGGGAGCAAACCTGTGCACTTCGTGCACGTCGGTCGACCGGTCCGGTCGACCGACCTCTGTCTTTTCTGCTGCTGCTTCTTTTTCCTGCCTGCTGTTCCATCGCCTTTCGTCGTAGACTCCTTGGCAGTCTTCAACAGCACCTGGCATGACTTCACTTCCTCTACTGTACTCTCTCCTCCAACAATTCTCCACCTCGGTGAAGATTGTTAAATCTGAGCCGAACACCGACTCGAAAGCGGCTGCACCAATCTGGTTGCCTACGTACCCCTTGCCCAAGGGATCAAGCCATCCGTAGTTCATCCACATGAGCTTCAGCAAGCTCAATTCACCTGAAGAATCTGGAGCAAGTCTTTGCAGTGTGCAAACTTTACTCCCGACACCACCTTTGTAAGCATATCGGCCGGATTCTCCGAAGTATGAATCTTCAATAAATTGATGTCATCTTCCTCCAGAATCTCCCGAACAAAGTGATACCTGACATCGATGTGCTTCGTCCTTGCGTGGTAGACTTGGTTCCTCGCCAAATAAATGGCACTCATACTGTCACAGTGTATCTTCAAGATCTCCTGTTCCACTCCCAAGTCATCTAGCAATCCCTGAAGCCAAATCGCCTCCTTCATGGCCTCGGTCAAGGCCATATACTCTGCCTCTGTAGTCGACAATGCGACTGTGGACTGAAGTGTGGAGCGCCAACTCACCGGTGCCTGCGAGAATGTGAATACATACCCCGTCGTCGACCGGCGTTTGTCAAGATCACCTGCATAGTCCGAATCCACGTATCCTATGCATTCTTGCTTCCCAGTGTTGTCCTTCTCAAACACGAGGCCTACATCAACAGTACCCTTGATGTACCTCAGGATCCACTTCACTGCTTCCCAATGACCCTGACCTGGATCATGCATATATCTGCTAACCATGGAAACTGCCTGTGATAGATCCGGCCTTGTACACACCATTGCATACATCAAGCTTCCCACTGCATTGGCATATGGTACATGAGTCATATGCTCACGCTCCTGAACACTCCTTGGAGACATCTTCGCTGACAACTTGAAGTGCGGCGCCATTGGTGTACTTACAGTCTTTGTATCTTTCCCGATATTAAATCTCTGCAGTACCTTCTCCAGATAGCCCTTCTGAGTCAAGCTAATCATGCCAGCTTCCCTGTCCCTTGTGATCTCCATACCCAATACTTTCCTTACTTCCCCCAGGTCCTTCATCTCGAACTCAGATGATAAAGTCTTCTTCAGAGAATCAATTGTAGATCTTGACCTAGAAGCAATTAGCATATCATCTACGTAAAGTAGTAGATAGACATACTCACCAGATGGTAACTTGTTGTAATACACACATGGATCGAAGTGGCTTCGTGTGTACTTCTTCTTCCTGATGAAGCTGTCAAATCGCTTGTACCATTGTCTTGGAGACTGCTTCAAACCGTACAGTGATTTCTTCAGCTTGCATACCAACTCCTCTTTCCCTGCAGTTTTGTAACCTGTGGGCTGAGTCATGTAGATCTCCTCCTCAAGATCGCCGTGGAGAAAGGCGGTCTTCACATCAAGTTGGTCAAGGTCCAACTCGTTCTGTGCCACCAAGGCCAATAGGATCTGAATAGACGAGTGTTTTACAACTGGGGAGAACACCTCGTTGTAGTCGATCCCTTCTCTCTGTGCGTAGCCTTTAGCCACCAGTCTTGCCTTGTAGCGCACTTTGTCTTCTTGGAGTGATCCCTGCTTCTTAGCAAATACCCACTTACACCCTATGGCTTTCTTCCCTTGGGCAACTTGGTCAGTTCCCATGTGTTGTTCTTATAAAGAGACTGCATCTCTTCATTCATGGCCCCTTTCCATAACTCCGCTTCTGAACTGATTTCAGCTTCCCTGAAAGTAGATGGAATGGCTTCTTCAACAACTGGAAGTGCATGTGCAATCACCATGTCTGTAGTGAGCCAGCCAGGTCTCCTAGTATTCCTCCTTGGTCTTCAAACTGCAGTGGGATCTGGAACTGTATCCATAACCTGTTCCTGATCCTCTTCAACAACCTCAGCATCTTCTTCTGCAACTTGATCACCTCCCTGTGTCACCTCAGGAATGATCCTCACAGATACTGAGTCTTCTAGAGATGGTGGATCTGCATCACTCTCCACCTGCTGCAATAGCTCCTTGGTCTTCTTAGTCTCCACCTGCTGAGAGACTGTAGGCTTCATCATCGAGGCCTCATCAAAAGTGACATCTCTGCTGATTATGAATTTGTTGTCCTGTTGGTCCCAGATCTTGAACCCCTTGGTTCCTTTCTTGAAGCCAACAAACACACCTTTCTTCGCTCTCGGATCCAATTTGTCTTCTTTTACGTGATAGTAGGCTGGACATCCAAATATCCTGAGCACATCATAATCTCCTGCAGCTTTACCCGACCAAGCTTCAAGGGGGGTCTTTCCCCCTATTGCAGACGACGGCAACCTATTGACGAGATGGCATGCATACCCCAAAGCTTCAGCCCAGAACTTCTTTGGTAATCCTGCATTTGACAATATGCACCGAACCTTCTCTAGCAAAGTTCGGTTCATTCTTTCAGCCACCCATTCTGTTGCGGAGTTTCCCTTACTGTGAAGTGCCTCTCTATGCCCTCATCAAGACATAGCTTCTGGAAAGGGTCTGACTTGTACTCTCCTCCGTTGTCAGAACGAAGGACCTTGACTTTTCTTCCTGTACTCCTTTCCTGATTAACCTTCCACTTCACAAACAATTTTAGGACTTCATTCTTGTGTCGCATGGTGTACACCCAGCACCGCCTAGAATAATCATCGATAAACGACACAAAGTAGTGGGTTCCCCCTATTGATGCAGTCTTTGTGGGTCCCCATACGTCCGTGTGAACATAATCAAGAATGCCTTCGGTGCAGTGTGAAGCTGTACCAAACTTCACCTTCGTCTTCTTGCCTATGATGCAATGTTCACACAGATCCAGTTTGCAGGTCTCTGCACCCTTCAGCAGCCCTTTCCTCACAAGAGCTTGCATAGATTTCTCCCCTGCATGTCCCAGCCTCATGTGCCATAGCCGGGTTAGATCTTCCTTCTGACTGGTCGAAGTTGCCACCTGGCCTGTCACTGTACTACCCTTCAAGTAATACAAATTGTTCCTGCGGTTGGCCTTCAACACCACCATTGAGCCCTTCGTCATTTTAAGAACACATTCTTTAATAGACACTCCGATCCCTAATGATTCCAAAACACCCACTGAGATCAAGTTCCTCTTCAGCTGAGGGACATATCTCACTTCCTTCAGCTCCCTTACCATCCCGTCGAACATCCTGATAGGAATTGTGCCTACACCCTCCATAATGCATGGATGATCATCGCCCATGACGACCGAACATCCCTCCAGCTTCTCAAGACTAGTAAACCAATCTCGATTAGGGCATACATGATATGTAGCACCTGTGTCCAGGATCCACTCGTTTTCCCCCGAGTAACCTACAACAGGAGTAGTAACTGAAAACGAGAATACCGAAGAATCTGAATCTGAATCCTCTGCCTGTGATTTACTGCTAGCAGCCTTTGTCACTCTTGCCAGATTTGCCTCAGATTTTGATTCCTTCTTCTTCCCCTTGTACTTTGGACAGTCAACTTTCCAGTGCCCAAACTCTTTGTAATACATGCACTGGTCTTTCTTAAGATCCCTTAAGCCCGGTCTTGACTTCGATCTTCCTCTCACCTCCTTGCCTTTCCTTGATGAGCTCCTGCCTCTTACCTCCAAAGCCTCTGCTGATGAACTAGATCTCCCAGAATGTTTCTCATTCTTCCTTTTCTCATAACTCATCAGTGCTGACGATATCTCATCATAGTCTAAGGTTTGCCTTCCATTTATGAATGTCATTGTAAATATCTCATACTCCTCCGGTGGAAGAGAGTTCAGGAGAATGACTGACTTGTCTTCCTCACTTATAATGGCATCCACATTTAGCAAATCCGTAAGAAGCTTTGTAAACCTGTTGAGGTGCTCATTTACTGTGCTTCCCCTCTGCATCCTGAACAAATACAGCTTGCTCTTAAGCTGCAGCCTTGACTCCACGCTCTTTGTCAGGTACTTCTTCTCGAGGGTATTCCACATATCCTTTGCTGACTTCTCATGTTGAACAGAATATTTGATATCTTGTGACAAACATGAGCGAATCAGGCCACATGCCGACCTGTTCATTTTTGCCCACTCATCATCAGTGGTAGTATCCTTCTTCTTCTCCAAAAGGAGCGTGTCCTCGAGGTTCTGTGCATTCAATGCATCCATAACCTCACACCTCCACATCCCGAAATTGTTAGTTCCATTGAACTTAACAACTTCAATCCTGGTGTTGTTCATTGTTTTAACAGACTTAGATTCCTCTGCCATTGAGATCCTTTCCTTGACCCTCTAACTATGCGGAAGATCAAATACTTGCAAAATAGATCTATTTCTGAGATAAAAAAGTGATTTTTACCTCTACCTTGAAACCCTAGCTTGAGTTTCTCACCAGATCTATTCCACCCCTAATTCAACGAGCCCTCCCTGCGTCCACCTGAGATCGACACACGATCTCCTTGAACACCAATGCCTCTGACCTGAGATCGACACACGATCTCCACCTGATCAGATCTGGAGCCCTACGAATCTTCAGAATATCCCAAGCGTAACCTGAACGCTCTGATACCACTTGTTGTGCTCGGAGACAACAACCCTTAGAAGATCCAACCTGATCTCAATCACCAAAAACAATGAAAAACAAACTAGAAGAACAGCCAATCGCAAAAACCAGATCTAACGAGGTTCGGCCAACCTGCCTACGTCCTCGGGGCAATTCACGGAGAGAGTTTTCTTTATGGAAGATGGATTACAATAGCTCTGGATCTCTATGAACACAAGAGAGTCCGCAGCTATACTTTGTCTAGGCACTTCAAACCCTAAAAAATACAATTAGAGCTTAAATACATAACTTCCCGAAACATCATATTTCGCCCAGACCCGACTGTCGGTCGACCGGTCCGGTCGACCGACTCCTTCTTACGGTCGACCGATCCGGTCGACCGAAACAAACAGAAAGTCGGGTTGCTTACAGAGACCCTCTTCGGTCGACCGGTCCGGTCGACCGAAGCAACCTGGGAGCAAACCTGTGCACTTCGTGCACGTCGGTCGACCGGTCCGGTCGACCGACCTCTGTCTTTTCTGCTGCTGCTTCTTTTTCCTGCCTGCTGTTCCGTCGCCTTTCGTCGCAGACTCCTTGACAGTCTTCAACAGCACCTGGCATGACTTCACTTCCTCTACTGTACTCTCTCCTCCAACACCAATGCCATTAGATTTGATCCAACATTCACACATCTGTCGATGTGAAGAGAATTGATAAGACATGTAAACTTGAGGATCTTAAAATATGTCCAACATTGCTAGTGAAACTTTCTCCCACACACTGAGATGGCAGAGGCTCACTTAATTTTTTTTTTTAAAAAACCGTTGCAATTTGCCAAGGATTTCATTCTTCATATCACTCATTGAACTGGTTCATCTTAGACGAAGAGACTGAGATCAGGAAACGAAGTATATATTACACATCTCTACTATTACTATTATAACTAAAGGAAACACATTTTATTTTGTACTTCATGTCCTAAATTATGATTTTATTCTTAGAATCATGAATCCACACACTTGGCCAAAAAGAGAGACTCCGGGGAGAAACTTTAATCTCTTTTCAGAATAACATTTAATCAACTCAAATTAATTAACTAATACCATAACATTGCCCCCCTAAGAATCAAGTTAATGACTAAGAACACAAGGAAAAGATGAACAAAAAAGAAAAAGAAGAAGCAAACCGACTGTCATGATTCACTCGAGCGTTCTGTTGGATATCATTAAAAACCGATCATAACAAAGGAGTCCATTGCATTCACTTTCTTTCCCTCATGTACTTATTTATTTACTTACTTATTTGTGTTGATTTAATTGCACCATTGTGTCCCCTGCAGATAGATCAGCTTGACCAACTTGGCAAGCTTTATATAAGAAATAAGTAGGTCACAAATAAATGATGATATATAATTTAAAATGGATCGCTAGATATGCCCATCTAGAAAACTTTCGTATTTTGATATACTCCTCACAAATATTTGATACTTTATATATCCCCAAAAAATCTTTATATCAATATCCCCTTTTTCGCTTAATGAGTGAATACAAGAGACAAAGAGAGGTGATCCAAAATTCTAATTCTTGATAACAAGTTTAGCTATAGATGTCTTCTCTTCTAGTCTAAGTTTGAGTAATCATGAACCGAGTAATTGTCGAGCCCTGAGAGGATGAAGATTCAAGTGTGTGGGACTAGTCCTTTGTTGTATCCAGATATGGGATGAATAACATTTGATCTCTAATTTATAGGGGTAACAGTTGTTGGAAAAATCGTTTAGGGTTTGATAAAGAAGCATAAAGATGAAGGGTTAAAACTAGATATATCCCCAAAATATGAAATAATGAAATGTATATATATAACTCATCCTGAAGGAGTACTCAATATATCCCATAAAATATAAACAACCAAATGTAGTCCTCAAAGAACACTCACATACCCAATGTATGTAACTCGTACTGAAAGAGTACTCACATACATCCCCAAGATATAAATAGACAAATTTATATATAACTACACAGATACAACCCTGAAACATAAATGCTGAATTTATAAACACCTCATGAAAGAGTCAGATACACCCCCAAAATATGAGGAGACAAATGTGGAAAAGTTCATCCCCAAAAAATCCAAAATACCTCATCACATAAACAAATCCCTTCACGTAACAAATCCAGTGCATCATGTCATCCTGTAAGAATAATTCCCCTGCACAAGTACAGAATGCTACAATAAACGTAGAAGGCTAGAAGAAAAAAGATTCAGAAAACTACAAACTAAACTTCAAAAATATCCACAACAAAATATCACTTTCCATTGAGTACTGGGAATGGTACGAATAAACCAAAAACATGTCACAAAAATGATGCTAAACTAAATGAGAAACCCAAAAATATATAAAAAGAAACTGAAGGAAGGGGAAGAACAAGTAGATACCCGCAAATAAGATCAAGTCCTATAAGAAAGAAATGTCCTGTAACCAAATGATAAACAGATCAAGAAACAAAGAGGTCAACAAAATGAAACAAAAATCAGATCAAATAGAGAGATACTTCGAATCCCTTCCCCTTGAAAAGCCCCCAGAAAGCTGATTTAACAAACTATAATGAGAAATATTTACAAAATAATTTAATCTCCATATAGCAATAGGGACCAAAAATTCTATTGAAATCCAACCCTAAGGAAGAGGGAACACATTTAATAGCATAGTCTCCATATTAGTAGTAGTAGAAATAAAAATAATTTTAATGCCGCCATAATTCTAGCAAAATCCAACCCAAGTAAAGGGGAATGATGTTTAATAGCATAATCCGATACCCAGAGCTTCTCTTCTTCGCTTTGTTGCTCTCATTCACCCCAAAACAGAAGGGACACCACCACAGCAAAGATAGTTTGAGAAGTTTCATGAAGCTATTATTTTCTCCACGCCATTACTACACAGATGATGTGCTATCCTTAGAGCAATGGCATACGGATCAAATATAACGTGAACTCTATTGTACTCACCAATTGGAAGTTAAAAAAATACTTGACCAAATAATTTTGGCAATTGTAGCAGTTAACAATTGTTTGGGAAGTTGAAACTTGAGAGGGCAAAGGGGTAGATGGCTAAAGAAAATGTGGGTCCCATTAAGTCGTCATAAAAAAATTTGATCCATAAAATTGTAAACTGATTTCTGTTGGACTAAACAAGCATAAAAGGTGAGGAAGCATGAAGAGATCAACACTGTTCTGGAGCGGAAACACAAAGAATAGACAGAGAAATATTTTAAACAAATCAAGCTGATGTGACTATAGTGTACTAAGACGGTTTTTGGAAAACATGTTCCAGCCTAGAAAATTATGTCTCATCAAAGGGACCAGACTAATAAAAATAAGCTACCATAAGCCTTAAGCATATTTTACCTTGAGCTCTTTTTAAGTGATTTTATGAGGATAGAGATATATAAAGATATTATGTGTTTCCTAATTAATTTGTCCACCCATTACTACATAGATGATGTGATATCCTTACAGCAATGCCATACGGATCAAATGTAATATAAATTCTATTGCATTCACCCATTGGAAGTTAAAAGAAAATCTGACCAAATAATTGCAACAATTAGCAATTGTTTGGAAAGAAAGATAAGAAAATAGCAATTTATACATAACATATTCATGTATCTCTATCCTCTCAAAATAGGGGTCAAAAAAGCTTAAGGCCCATGCTAGCCTATTTTTATTAGTCTGCTCCCCTTTGTGAGACATAATTTTCTAGGCTCGAACATGATTCTCAAAACCATCTTAGTGTACTATAGTCACATCTGGTTGATTTGTTTAAAATCTCTTCATGCTTCCTCACCTTTTATGTTCCAACAAGTAATCAGTTTTTACAAGTTTATACATCAAATATCGTACCGACTTATTGAAACCCACCTCTTGTCTAGCCATCTACCCCTTCACATACTCAAGTCTAAACTTTTAAAAAAAAATCCCTCGAAATTATTCCTGGAAGCCGAGTTTTTCCTAGATATTAAGAGATGATTACCATCTAGTTTCCTCATAAGAAATTCACAATGCGGATATCCAAGTTGGACCAGTGCCTCTGAAACTCATTTTACAAACTTGATCGTTAACGTCAAGTTTCATCATACCTGGTCACTTTAACATTTTTCTGATCTATCTATATTCATAATAACAAATGGGCACCTAGAAGATTTTTGCTTAACTAACACTTTAACTACAAGTTTTGCAGTTCAAGCTAGATCTCAAATAAAAGGAGGACACTGGTTTCATGAGAATTAAGGCTCAAGTCCACAGTTCAAACTTCGAACAGGCAAAGAAGAACATAATGTTTAAGACCACAGTTTTCAATTGTTTCTCACTAAGTATATGAAGGAGTAAGCCGAAGACCCCAAGCATTCATCAAGGATATGAATATCCTATTAAAAAGGCATCCCCTAGAAATCTCAACTGTATTACGGCAAAGAAAACAAAAGGGAAACGCTCAGACTTTGCCTAAACATTATGCAACTTCTACCATTAAAAGTGCAAGAGTAAGACTAAAAATTAACGCCAGCAACATGCCAACATCCCATATTTTTAACAGCGAACTAACGTTACTAAATGAAAACTCAAACAGGTATGTTGATCAACCAAAATGATTTTGAAGGTCAAAACCATTATAAAACCAAGCCAAAACCCTTTTACAACACAAGAAAGAAAGTGGCTTTCCCATATTCAGTTTTAGGTTTTATATGAGTCCCATATAAAACCTAAAACCGGTCACACACATAATATCTTAACATGCAACCCAAGGAGAAACTACCAATTCAATCATCTATTTAGAAACCAGCCCCCAATCATTCACAAACCAAAACTATCTACCAATTCCACATAATATATGCCAGAACAAACCCTAACTTAACCACTTCATCTCCAACAAAACAAGAACCAAAAAACAAGCCACCAATGACAACCTAACCCAAATACTAAATGTGTAGTAAATATCCAGTGAATCACGTTAAGTACAATGTTGGAAGCTCATTCAGCAACTAAGTGGGATTTCACATGTCACGATTGATCTAATCCATCAAAAATTAATTCACCTGTCCTCATAACTTAACAGTTTCTCACTGCATCTCTCACCAGTCAAACAATATAGTTGGGTTGTTCAAATAGATAATATAACATCTATCCCACCATTTACCTATAATAATAATAATATTAATAATCATCAGATTTTCACATTCTTATCTTCAGACAAAATCAAGAGCGAAGAACAGTCTTTACACGGGCATATTACAACTGCTAACATATAGAACCAGCAATCATAAAACAATTTCAAGAGTAAATCACAAGACAAAGATAAAGCAAAACCTGTGATCAAGATCCCAAATTTTATTGTACAAAACCCCTGGAAACCTTCCCTGATGATCACATTACACAATACAGTCCCAGTAAAAAAAACTTGATAAAAGCCTAAAGTTCAAAAAGATCGCAGCAAGCTCAAGAACAAGTTAGCTAATCCAAGTGTAGTTCCCAAATCCATCCCTTTTAATCCTGATTGATTTCCACGTAACCCGCCTTCTCAAGAAGAAACCCTAAGTTCAACAGCAATCAGAAAATAGAAAAGTAGCAACTGTTTATTAAACTCTGTGATCAAGAACACCAATCTGATCGGATAAAACCCTAGAAAAGCTACTTCTTAGTTAGCCATCACAGTACAAAAACCAATTCCAGTAATAAAATTTGCTTGATCACAAATGTAATACCAAAAATCCAATCTTTTTATTAAACTCCGCATTACACACCTTTACAGAATAGAAACGCTAATTCTAATTCTAACTAAGCGCATGAAACTCAAACCTTCGATGATTTCTTCACTTGGAAGGGAGAGGAGGGGGAGGAGCGCCCGCAGGCGGAGCGCCGAGGAGGGACGCCTGCTGGAGCTCGAGGTCGTTCATCTGCTGCTCGCGGTCCATCTCGATGATGAGGGGGACGACAAGCACGAGGAAGGTGGTGCCGGCGATCCAGGCGGCGCGGCCGGTGCTCCACAGTAGCTTCTTCGCCACGATGACAACTTCGGAGGCGGCCTTCTTCGAGTGGTAGACGACGGGGGAATTGGAGATGGACGACGAAGCGCGGGAGAGGATGCCGTCGCCGGCGGCGGCGGCGGCGGAGCCCCTGCGAGAGGAAGCCATTGTTAATTGTTTTTGGAGGGGGGAGAGACCGCCCGGCTGCGGACAGCTATTTGAAGAGTTTATCACTTAGGGCATCTCCAATCGCCCTCTCCATTTTGGAGTGTACTTTCACTCTAAAATGGAGTGTTCAACCAAAACTCCTCCAACCCATCACTCCATTTTTCACTTCAAATAGCATATTCCTTATATATTTTATTATTATTGTTTTTAATATTATATTAAAATACTATTAATACTACTAAACTAATAATAATTTAAAATAAAAAAACAAACCTAAAATTTTGATTGGCACCCGGCAAAATGCCGGGTGCTACAGTGCCACGCCATTTCTGGCGTGGCACTGTAGCACCCGGCATTTTGCCGGGTGCTTTTTGGCCCCGATTGGAGAAGGAAACAATCCAACCCACGCCAAAATTGGCGTGGGTTGGAGATGGCCTTAGGGGTGGTGAAAACGCGTCGGTTCGGGCGGGTCTTTCAGCATCTTTGTACCCGAATGCGGAAAACGGGGCCGGTTTTTTAAGAGGGGAAAAGCCGCCCGTCGTGGTTTTGGGCGGGTTCGGTTTCGGGCGGGCGGTCGGGTGACTCTTCGTGTCTTTAGCATTTAAAAATTTACTCCTAAAAACTTTTAGGTTTTGATAACTTATCCCCTACAGTTAAATTTTAAATATAAAACAAGAGTATTCATCTGTTATGCCTTTATCTTTTCTTCTTTATGGTTTTTAGATGACATGTCTCAAATTATATCAAAATCAAAAATCTATATAATCTATCTTAAATTTTATCAAATCCTTCTTGACCTCCTCTTCTTCATTGTTCTCTCTCTTTTTCTGATAAGTTTTTTTTTTTTTAATGTTAAGACATAACCTGACTTGAATTTGGGACACCTCACAACTCACTTTGAGTCTTTTACCAATAAATCAGACCTCAATGGCTCTCATAATCTTCTTAAATTTAAAACCTTCCAAATTTTCTCTCTGATCTCACTCTAAATTTATTTTGAATTTTTTCTCAAATTTTTTTAGAGAGTATATGTGAAAATAATTTGATGTGAGTTTTTAATGACAAGAGAGACGAAATAGAAATGTGCTTATTTTGAGAGGAAGGAAATTAGAGAAAATGGAGAAATAAATAAACAAAAGAGATGATCCTATGAGATGAAGTGAGATATAGCGTTTAATCATTTCTAAAATAATTAGGCATGGAGAATCTACGCATTCTGACCTGCATTATGCTTCTTGTAGGATGAAAGCATAGTAGGCTTTAAATTCCCGTTTTCGCGTCTTTTTAGGGGCCGTTTGTTTCGCGTAATACTCCGTAATTCGTAAATGACTTACTACCCAGTTACAACTACAGCGTTTGTTTGGACCGTAATTCGTAAAAGACTTACGTAACTCAACTAACACTCACTTGCAACCCAGTTACCACTCACTTACAGTCCAGTTACAGTTAATTTTGTGGTCAAACAAATTTGTAATATTTTTTTATATTAATATTAAAAAATTTTAATATTTAACTTCTTTAATATTTATTTGCAATATTAAAACTTTTAAAATTATAAAATAGTTAATTTTGTCGTCAACTTTTTCACTTACGACTTATACATTACGACAACCAAACACCGTAAAGTACAATACACTTTCTCACTTTACAATTTTATATTACCAATCAAACACCGTAAAATTTACATACATGTAACTCATTTACAGTTGTAAAACACTTTGCCAATTACAACTATAAATTACGGCCAGTTACGACAACCAAACAGGCCCTTAATTGATTCATAATTACATGGATTTTCCATGCCCTCTTTTTACAAAAGGGGAAATCCGTGGAATGTCGTATATCTAATTTGATAGAATGTGAAAACACGTTGCTAAACCCGCAAACAGAATTGGAGTTTCCTAACCCATGGGATTTTGCATCACACATACACGCTCACTCATACATACACATGCAATTGGTTAACTAGCTAGCTAGCTAGCTAGTTAGTTTTTAGATGCATCTGTTTTTAAGGTTTCACAGGTCTCAGGCACATGAAGGGTTGCTATCTGTCAATGTCATTACCATTTTTTTTTTTCTTAGATGTGGCATTGGTGAAGAATGACAACTGAATCAGTTATAATAGGTAAGGGAATAGAAGAATGGAAGTATTGTGACATCTCGCATTTTGATTATGGCCTTTGGGAATTCTCCTGTAAATTATTAGGTGTAGGAATCCTACTAGAATTTGTATCTGTCCCTTTTCCAGCGAAGATTTGTGTTCATACTGTTGCCTCAATAATGCTGAAGATTCCATGTATCGTAGTATTTTTATTCTTGAGGTTTGATTGCCCTTAAGATTATGGCAAGATTCTTGAGCTTTTATTATCTTTTAAGATTAATGAAAAGAACATTCAATTTTTCGTTTGCTATTTTCCCCTTTTCTTATTGATATTTATAGTGTTGTAGGTGAATGCATGGGGAAATATTGCATATGTGAATATGTTCGCCCACTAGAGCGTGTTGTGGACTTACCGCATGAATATCAGTGGCATCCACCTGTGGAACATGAAGAAAGGTTGATGTTGTGGAGTGCTGGCTCTTTTTTCTTGTATATTTTAATATTTTCTGTATACTCTAGTGATTCTGAGTCGATATTAGACTCTTTACTCATGTATGTTGTGTGATTGCGGCAAAGATTTCATGATTGTTCAGAAGAAAATGGCAGATTTGCTCAAGTGAAGGATCCTTGTAGGGCATGCTTTACGCAGATCTGAAGGTTGCGGACGATAGGAGTTTTCCTTTTTTTCGATTCCATCTTAGTACTCCATAATAGAGTTGGCAGTTGATTCTTTTATCTACCTGTTATTGCTGGCATTATTGTTGAGCCATCCAACACTCGATGCTAGTTCAGTAGGGGTGGAGAAGGGCACTCAAGGGTCTTGCGGCTCAAATACTTGGTGTGAGTATCCAGCAAAAGCAGCATCGTCCAGTAAGGGCCTGTTTGTTTTGCAGCATTTGGGAGGAAGAGAGCTCTCTTTCTCAGCTCAGCTGTTTGGCTAGCTGAGGAAGAGTCTCTTCTACCACCTCAGCAGCTGAGGTGGCGGAAGAGAGCCCTCTCTCTTCCCTCACCTCTTCAGCTGAAAAATCCAGTCAAAAGAGATTGGAGCACAGGGATCTAGGCACAAAATAATTTTTTTGAATTTTTTTTCCTCTTCCCCTCTTCAGCCGCTCTTCCTTCTTCCTCTCTCTTGCAGAAAACAAACAGGCCCTAAGTATTATTGTAACCACTTGAGTGGAAATTGACATTCATATAGTATGGTTCTCATGAAACCTTGTCCTCCAGCACAACAGAGTTACAACTGTAGCAATATTCACTGCTGTTAGAAGTATATTATGTTTGCCTGCTTATCCATGCTGCTTTATACTGTTGACTTTTGAAATCTGCCTCTTTGGTTATATTGCACTAGTTAACAAAACGCGAAATATTCATGTTAAGTACAGAATCTAAGCAAAGAAGGATTTGAAAAGATGGCAAAATGATGGAAACATCAAAAAGTCAAATAGCTAGTGAATCGTATTTAAAACGATTTAGCTCCAAAAAAATTGGCATGTAAAAAAAAGAAACACTCAAAGATATGTCTGATTTTATATGTTGGTTACCCACTTTTCTTGCATATATACAGAGTTAAACACAAATTCAATGAAAGTGTGATATAATATTAACAAGTGATGAATGTTTTTTGTGTCTATTTTAGCTTTTTTTAGATTACTTAATGGACACATTACAAACAAAAATTATGTCTTAACAACAACTAAAAACTAAACAATTATATAAAAAAAAATCAGTAACAATTTACTAAAGATGATATTAAAATATTTCTTTTAAAAAAATGTATCAATACATCTAAACATATTTAAAAAGACTTTGTTAAGAATACATGTTTTTTTGTTCATCTTTTCTTTTAAACAATACTTTTAAACCTAGAGATGCCAAAACATTCCCCCCGCTTAAAACAGACTTTTGCTAACTACGGTTTATACTGACTCAGGTACTATGCAATTCTATTTGTTGGATTCTTTTTGTTTCCAATTGGGGAGATAATTAATTAGTACATGAACTTCTATTACCCTAAAACAAGCAGGTCTTATACTCTGAAAATTGCATTACATCAATTAATACCGCTTACAGGCTTTCTCTAGAGCACAAATTTCTGAATATCACAACTCGTGGATCATAAGCGCAGTTGCAATTTTTGTGCCATCAAGTTTTCCTATGATAGATGATACAAGTTTGACCTTTATATGGGTCAGTGTTGTCATCATTTTTTTCAATTAACCATAATCATCTTCATTTTTCAAAGATGGAATATTTATGATTATAAAGGCACAAAAGATTGATTATACGCATTCTTTTAAATAATAGAACCATAACATTTTTATCTGGTTTCATTCAGGTCTAAGATGCTCGAGCTGCAATGCTTATTTATAAGAAATATCAAAAGGAATGGAAGAAGAAAATTAAGAAGCTGGGCGAGTTAAAAAGGAAGGTAAAGAACAAGCACAGGGAGAAAGTGGAGAAAGATGCAATAGAGGCTGGAGGTTCCAGCAGCCACTTCCTAGTGAAACATGATATTTTTGGAGATTAAGGAGCAAGCGATGTGGAATCAGCATTTTGCATAATGTTTAGTCTGATAATTTCCAGGAGTACTGTCATCAGAAGCAGGATGACATGTAGTCTGCTTAGTTGCTTGGCCTCGTCTTAAGCTTTCAAGAGGAGAGGTTTATGTGCCAGATTTTGAAAAGCAAGCTGGTCACCAGTGTAATTTTAGTGGTAGATAACAGTCAGTCTGGTATACCGAATTGATATTGATGTATCATGTATTTGTATTTGATTCTCAGCCTTTCTGCCCAAAGTTTATATCATTGTTAGATTAAGCACTTCAATCAATCGTACAGCTTGCACTCTTGAGCAACCAGGCCCTTCAAACTAGCCTATTTTCTGAGCAAACTAGACCCTTCACTAGTTCAGGTTGATGGTAAGATATCAATGGCCTTCATTGCAATCTCTAGTCTTGAGGGAAAGTTCAATTCAATAACAGAGGCACAGGCAAGAACAGCCAGCGAAATTTCAGTGCACGCCCAGTATCTGAGGAATAAAATGTACTTGCCGGTACATACGCCTTGTTTGTCTTAAATGAGTCTCAACACCACATTATCAAGGTCTGAGAGGTATAAAAGTACTGGGTGGGTGAAAATTGGGCACTGTTTGTTCTCCCAGCTGTTCCAACATGAGGGAAAAGAAACGAAAAAAGAATAAGAAACATGGATTTTACAAATGAAGGCATATTAATCATAAGGTGCCATTGCAAACATCGCTAATTATTATCGCAATTTACCTGGTTGCCTCTTCCTGGTTGTTTAAATCCGGTTGTTTAAATAACTACTGTGCTTAACTTTATGCAGGTAAGATGTGCACGAAAAGCAGATCAAAAGACCACGGCCTCATTAGATTACTACAATAAATGATATAAAAAAAAATTAAAAAGAAGAAGAAAAATGAAATAAAGATAACACTATCCGCTGGTACGGAATAAGGGGATCACTTTCACCCTTCAGCCCCCCATGTAATTGAAATTACTGGAAAGAAAATTGTTGTTTTGGTTTTATAATTAAAAATCACATTCTTCCACAACAATTTTATAACAAGAACGGGAACAAAAAAGGGTCTATGTACGGACAGCCACAACCTCCCATCCATATGATCAAATAAAGCACAAGATACGAAGAAATGAAATTCTGGTTATCAACCGAACAAAATATGACAGCAGGCCTTGACATAATGCAACCAACAAACTTCAGGATTAAAATCTCCGGAATCTAGTGAAATTTATCTGAACATTACCAACTGACATAATACAGATGCATCAAGAAGATGCTCCCACGCCCATAGTTTCAAGTCAAAAACCTATATGTACATTATGAAGAAGTTATTAAGACGGTCAAAAGCATATAAGCTGCAAGTAGTTAAACTGAGCCCACAAATGCAGTTCATAATGCACGACTGTGGTGAGGGCATAAATGGCTTCATCTAGTAAACTATATATGCACCGAGGAGTTATGCCACTATACACTAGTTAAATTTCATAGCTTTGCTGCCAGAATGCTTTCTTGTCCCTGAGCACTCTCTCACCTTGTGTCATGTACATAGCAAGGATACCCCAATGTTGTAGACAGTCCAATACCGAAACATGGTTATTCATACTTACTAGGTTATCTTCAAGGGAGAATCCAAATATGTAATCCCTCTCTTTATGAGATGCCGGCCCCGCTTCCCATGGCACTCTCCGGAGGCTCTATGTCTACGTTCCATAGTAGTTATTCAAGTTCTCAATGGAAAATCCATATGGGAGATTTGGTCCATAAACAGGGTGCCCGTTAATATGAGCCATCTGATCTGAACCGTCGTAAAAATGGAGATCATCGACTTTCTCGTTAACTATGTCTGCAGCTGAATAAAAATTTTCAGTAACATCCTTCTGGTTAGCCTTTGCCCTCGCCTTTGCATACCGCCTAGCATCAGCAGCATTCTCGGCATTAAGCCTCCCCATTTGCTGCTGCAGATCAACAAGAGAATCACTTGTTACCTTTGATTTTGCACTCTTCTTTGTATCAACAAGCTTTAGCTCTAGCCTATATAGGGCGCACACATCGCAATTATTGACCTCGTACTCGTAAAGATGCCATTCATAGTTGTTCAGTGGCTGTGGATCCATGTAGTATGACCTCTTCAACCCTCCAAACTCCTTCATGACCTGCTTCCTAGATTCATGCCAACCACGTCCATTGTAATCTGGCAATGACCTTTGTTTACGGTTCCCACTTTCAAATGCCCTCCTAGGCTTATCAAAGAAGAGCCATTCTCTCAGTGATTCACCATGAAGAACAGACAGATCAAAGAGCTCTGCAGAAAAATTATGAAGAACCCGTGTGGTTACTTACCTGATGAGTCACAGTCTACTGTGTCATAGTAAATTTATTACACAGCTGAACAAACAAAGTGAATTCAACAAGTGAATTATGAGCTACCAGTAAGTAATATATGACATACCTGGGGCATTCCATGGAGACTTCGTAGTTGCAGCCCCTCCACATTCTGGGATGCCAACACTCTTTCCCTGTGTTTTTGCAGCAAGAGCAGCAAAAAGTGGACCATCTTTCAGATCAATGCCTCCAGGCCGCAGCACTGGAGTCATGCCAGGAGGGCCTTCACTTAATGCAAGAGTAGCATGAAAATTGCTGCAATAGTCCTGACACCATTCTGATCCCTGTGCAGGCCTGGGACAGTCCCACAGTGCACACTTTGGCCTTAAGAAAGCAGTTGCGGGAGGGGCTATTGCTGGGAACAAGTCTGAGATGTGAGACAAATCCTGATAGTGGGGAATATCTCCACCATTCTGTCCGCTACCATCAAAACCCATATAATGATTATGGGACACTTCCTGATGCAGATTAAACTGCTCGTAATCCAAATGACTGGTCCTCTCCGGGCAACTAGTGACAGCATGGTGTGCTCCTGTAGGAAGGGTGTTTTTGTACCCATCAGCACCAAGAAATCCATGTTTTGGTAGTTCCTGGTTAACAAAATATTCCTGCAGGAATGACAAGGAGAGGAAGAAAATTATTACAAGGTCAATATCACCACTAGATAGTTGCAGAAGAAATAAGATATAATGCTAGCTTTTATAATGAATCATAACAGTTCTATTTTAAAAGAAGAATGCTGCAAGGCAGGTATTCTGAGAACATCCAGAAAGAGAAAGATCAGCAGCCTTCCATTATGCTGACATGCATTTAAAAAGCGTTCATATGAAGAATCAAAATTTGTTGAACATATATAAGTTGGAAAACACAAATTGTTTTACTTGCAAAATGACAAGCAAATCGTCTTTTCTTTTCACACACACACACACACACACACACACACACACACACACACACAAAGAGCAGAAGAAAAGAAAAGAAAGAAAGATAATCTGCCATTTTATTACATGGAGACAACATAAAGAAAGAATGGTTTGAGACGAGGCACAAACAATAGCAGCAGCAGTGTTGACATGATGTGTACGAATCACTGTTGTCGAGGGGCAAAGTGAGGCGCAAAAGAACCTAATGCGCACGAGGCGCAAAGCGCAACCGAGGCGATGCGCCTCACTTCAGTGAGACGCAATTATTGCCTTTCATAAAATTGCATATATTTTACTGTTATTCTTCTTATATTCTCAGTTTATAGTGGTTGTTGTTCTTGTTATGAATTTTCTAATGGAGTCAAATTCTTGCAGGTTCACAATTAGAGCTTGAAGTTTGTATCAAACTATCAATTATGGGTGCTACATAGAGTTTGGTTCACTTTGAAATTGAGTGATTTTGAGATCGAACATTTGAATTTAAATGTGCAAGTTGTGTGCTTTTTTGGTAAAGAGCTCCTTTGTTTGGGACCAAGCAAAGGGTAACAGAAAGCACATAGGAAAAGCTCATGGAGTTTGGTTGCGTGAATCTAGAGTGAATCCCAAAAATCAATTGTTTTTGATTGAGATTGTGAACCAAATTGGATGAGATTAAAGTTTCTGCATGATCAAAGGTTATACAATGAACTTTGAGATTCATTGATATCTTCATGCTTAAAATTAAAAGGCAGAAAGGTTTGTTGGCTTACTTTATAGTGGGTGTAGGTTTAGCAGACTCTCATAAGAATCTTTCTACAATAATACATCAAAATAAACATTTTCAAAACGTCCTCATTGTAAATGGTGAAATCAAATTCAAGAACAATAATTCAAAAAAAAAAAACTATTTGAATAAAGAATACAATGGTTGCTAGTTCTTTCAAGAAGAAAAAAGAAATTGTGTAACTTTCTCAAAAGTATGAGATAGAAAGCCTCAGAGAGATATTTCCATATGTTAAATAAATTTTGAGATGAAAATAACAATAAAATCAAGTCCAGAGAGAGAGACAGAGAGAGAAGAGATGGAGACATGAAGAGAGATGGAGAGAGGTGGAGAGAGAGATGGAGACACACAAAGAGATGGAGAGCAGATCCAGAGAGAAAAGAGATGGAGAGAGAGAGAGAGAGAAGAGAAAGAAGGCGTAGGGGCCGGAGCCGAAGGACGTAGTGAGAGAGAAAGCAGAGGTAATCTTACAGCGGTGACGGTTAGCGGTGCTTGTCAAAGCTCATCGGAGGACAGCGGTGCTCGTCGAAGCTCTCGGAGGTCAACGGTGCTCGTCGAGGCTCTTGGAGGTCAAAGGTGCTCATCGCAGCTCCAAAAAGCTCACAGTCATCGACGTCATCAATGGAGAAGAATTAGGGCTTCGTCGAAGGTCGTCGGAGGTCAGCGGTCCTCGTCGAAGGTCATCGAAGGTCAGCAGTGCTTGTCGAAGGTCGTCAGAGGTCAGCAATGCTCGTCGAAGGTCAGAAGTCGTCGTCGTCGATTAGAGAAGAATTAGGGCTCGGGGATTAAAATCGAGTCCTAGGTCTCCACAAGTTAAATATAACGAGTATTTGGTCGGGTTTGGGTTTTCTTTAGCTGATGGGTTCGAATTCGAACCCAAATCCAATGCACTATGAGGCGCACGCTTTGCTCGGGCAGGCGCCTGGCCTTGCACGCACGCCTGATCGTCGTCGCGGGGCGCAAGGCTTCGCCTCGTCTTGCATCTCGCTCGCGCGCGCCTCATAGCGCCTTCGACAACACTGGTAAGAATGTTGTCTCCAACAAAACACTAACAAAGAAAAGGAAGCAAAAAGTAAGATCGACAACTATAGATGCCAATTGCCAAAGTGTGGGAGCTCCAAGAGCCAGGAAAGCATGCAAAACACAACAGCTAGCAGTCACCGTAATCTGAAGAATAACATATCAAATCCAACCAGTCAAGGTCTAGCCCCCAGGTCTCCAGATGGACCATAGTATAGAGATATGAGCCTATTCCGACTATCATCATGCAAAGGTTCATTTAATTTAAATCTTTTTTTAAATACTGTTAACATCACCAGGAAAAGAAGGGCATATTCACATGCACTTCACGTTTTTAGTTAAATAGAGATGTATTGTAAGTCACCAACTTAAAGAAATGATTTGGAAACCTATACACATATAATCACACGATTTCATTACTTTTGGGAGTGGCTTAAATGAAAAAGATGCAGGTTAGTCTTTATCAGGCAACCTTGAAAGTTCTGTACGATTTTCCATCTGTAAACAGTTAGAGTAACGTAATTTGCTTGGGTGGCATCTCTAGAGTATTTAAGTGGCCACAATCTTAGTGTCATCCTCCTACACTTACTGGTTAAAATAGATTAGTTCCCCATAGAATTCCAATAAAAAAATTTGGAAGTTGTTTTCACCAACTTGCTAGTGATAGATACCCATGCTTCTAAGATAAACTGTAGCTAGCAGTATACATGAGAACTTCTGAACTGACAATACCATCAACAACATAAGTGTACAGAATGTTTCACTCCCAATAAGCTTCAGTCTTATTTCAATTCCTTTATTATTTTCTTCATTTTGTGTTTATATATGTAAAGAAGAGATTCACAAAAGTAGCTCTAACAACCACCATAGCGAATAAAACAAACTGCATACAATTGACCGATGCAAACTCAGTCAAAAGACTCCAGCCCTGAATAACAACATTAGAACTCTATACAATCAATCCTCTCAAATGCACAAGGAGAAATGAACCATAATATTCAGTAAATAAAAACACATATGAATATAAACTCATCCAGGACCATCCTCAGAAAAGGCCTATGTGTGCGTCAAAGAGAGACCCAATTAAAGGCATATCTTTAACATGTTTTCTGAACAATGCAAAGTAACATTAGCTCTAAAACAAAAGTATGGGCAACCATATAAAGAACTAGAATCTTCCAACTTATACCACAGTTTTGCTGCACTCCATTGGTTTGGCAGAATTGTTCAGTGAAATTCCATCCCTCAACTGTAAAATTCACAATTTATAGGAAGCCTACTTCTAGAATTTGGTAGGTTGCTCTTTTGTATGGATGGAAGCTTACTGCATGATAGGAAGATACATTCTTGGAGATTTTCTGGAATCACCTCCCACCGCTTGTATAGATTCTTCAGCCAGAAAAGCCAACAATGAGCGGGTTAGGTTATGTTGAAGGCTTGTCACAAATTTAGTCAACCTACCTCAGATACCTGAATATAGAAGTGGGCTTCCATAGATAACCTCCATCTGACGAGAAAAGGATAAACAATTGGAATAGATTTTGTCGCTCAGTGATTGATTAACCAACTTGGTTGTTGCAACTTATGTTGCACAGACATGTCAACATTTAAATGGACACGACACAGACAAGTGACGAATTCTTAAAAATACACATAACACGTGTCCGACCAGACACGTTTCGGACACGACACGGCTCACGATAGAAGTGTCCATTCTACATAGTTGCACCTACCAAAGTACACAGTGAACTACCTTAAAAGAATTTTCAGAGTGTCCATTATGATTTACATAACTTGAAACATGTATCATCAAGTGGGATTCTTAGTTCTACATAAGATGTGTCTCCTCAGTTTTGCAACCACTTCATACATAATTGAGAAGTGCTTAGAAGTCAGAACACATCTTTATTTTCACCCTTACCAGAGTTGAATAGATATATCCAGACCCAAAAGGATTGGCATACAAGGCTTTGTTATTGTTGTTGACTAGTTATGTAATAACAACAAATTTAATTTGATAGGTAAGAATGTTCCGAAATAAGCCTCCATACTGACCATCACCACCCCCACCCCCACCCACCCCCCCCCCCCGCCACCCAACCACCACCCACCCACCCACCCACATAATTGAGGTGTACATTAACTGAAGCATGGATACCATGATCACAAAGCCACAAGTTAATCAACTCATAAAACAAACTTAATGCAAAAACAAATATCATCACAAGACACAATCCAAATAGCAAAGTGTTAGTAACCTGAAGTATGTCATGATACAAATTAACAAGCCATTGAACTCATACTTCAACAGAAAATAGGAGAACCAGATATTTAATCAAGAAAACAATGCACTAGAAGCCTGCAAACATTCTCTCATCTCATTCAATATCTACTGCATTAAATCAATGTGAACCCTTATATGCTATTTCATAAAGGTTAAGGTTCAGAAAGGGGGGAAAATCTATAGAACAAGAAGAATATTTCCATGATAAATGTGCCAATAAACCTGACAAACTTCAATTTGCAGCCCTCTATAAATTGGAAGCCTACACATGGCATACGCTTCTCCCAACTAGCAATGACAAAAGGAGAAGAAAAAGACTACACATGCTTCACATGTTAATGTGTGATCAAGATGGGAGGATAGAAAGAAAGCCTAGGGGGCGGACGGTTGACCAATTCAAAATAATGACATGACAAACAATTTAAGATGATATTGACTTTGTCCAAAGCAAAAAGCATCTATAACTTTAGAAGGTCCAAGAAAGAACTAAGGCGTGAATAAAACCTAGATGACGATCTTTTAAAGGTTTACAGTATACTCATGATGGAACCTACAAAAAAAAGATTTCACTATGGAAAAAGATCTTTTCTAAAATATCAACTGGCAATAAAGTTTATAAAAGAAACTAAGCTATTAAGATATGTCTCTTAGAGTAAGAATGAAATAAAAAGAGAAATGACTCAATGAGATGAAATAAGAAGGGAAACAACTGAATCAAAGCACATGTGGAAAAGGATGAGCAGGAGGAGGAGGAGGAGGAGGAGGAGAGGACTTGTGTGAGACCATCAATCACACACCACACTCCAAATTTATGTCTAATCCAGTATGGACAACATAATGTAAAACCTACTTAGTTACTAGCCAGTATGAATATTTACCTTACTCATCATGTAGTTTGAACTCACGCTACCAAGAAGCAACCTTACACAAGTTTAATCCACAAGTTTTTGTATGCTGAGAAAGCCTAAAAGAAAGAGGAAGATGAAATATTTATTCCCTAATGTGTTCTTAATCTTAACAATGATGACGGGTCCATGATACAATAAATTCCGCTCGAAAAAGTGAAACTATGACACAATAACTTAAACATGTGTTAGATAGTGCAGAAAACAGTGTGTGAACAGTCTCATTTAAAATATTGAACATTATCCTAAACCTCTTAGTTTATTACCATATTTATTGCTCTCACCTTGCTTTATCTTTATTTTACTTCCGTATTTTTTTATTTTAATGTTTAGTATTATTTCAATCTTGATCAATCTGATTCCCATGAATCAGAACTCCCAAATTGATGCTATTTTATTTTCTTGATAAACCTGATTCTCTCCATCAGTATTCAACCCATGGAATTTTCACATGAGATGTCTCCCATTGAATTTCAATGATTTATTCTTTTTTTTAACCTTTCTTGTAAAATAATCCAAATTGCTTCGACCAAACCCGTGAGTTCCAAATCACCGATTCTACTATTTCCTTTAGTCATAATCCTATTCTTTTTAGGGAAAAGAATTATCGTGGACTTCAGATGGTGTCTGGTCTTCATAACAGCTAGGAGTGAAGATCTACTCGTATGAAGGAAAGTCAGTCCCATACAAAAGACAAGTAAAGATAGCTAAACATAGTAAAGAAAAAGGCAATCATATATAAAATCCAACGAAAAAAAATAGAATTGAACTAGAGCAATCGATACAATGGCTATCGCTCCTAGGATAAGCCAAACTGAGAAAGATGGTGCCAAAACCAAAGCAAGCCACCTTTGAAAGAAATCAATGAATTTCAAAGATCTTGGACAAATCCAAGAAGGGCTTTACGTCCAGCACAGAATATTTTTAAGCCCCAATACACCAAATGTCAGTGGCTGCCAGAAAGCACAAGCCAGAAAAAGTCCGAATTGGTGATAGTAGACAAGCTTGACTTATAGCTAATTCCATATCATATAATTGGGCCAGCCACTTGGAACCAAAAAAGAGTATCAAGCGCAGTGAAGATCTGGCTCCGGATCCCTCCAATACAGGGTTCCTCTAACAACCAAAACTCAATAATAACCCGCCAAAAGTGAGATGCTTCTGGAGTTTGTGATAGGCACATATGCCTTTACGACTCAAGGAAAGGAAAAGAACATGATCATAGAAATGTTAATGATGTCCCATGGCTAAGGTCAAAGCAGGAAAAATAAGAACACTACCACAACCATTATACCAAACTTTCAGGGTCAGATATTTATTAGGATCATATAGAAGTTCCAAACTGGCATTACTCAAAAATGAACAGTGTCAGATGTATATATTTAGAAGAATTGACCCAAGAAACACATCAAATCATTTGATTGCCAGGACAGTTATGTATCCAAAAGATGGATTTTTTGAATATGTTAGGATGCTTGAGTAATTATTTGTAGATAAACTACATCATCATCTCATAAAGTTTGATATTATTTGATGCTTTACTGCGCTGACACCAATTGTCTAGAAGCATCAGATACATGCTGATTTAAATCATAGTCTGCTCATTTGAATATGTAACCAGAGTTTCAAGAAGTACCATCAGAAAGTTTTTAGAGAATCCATCACACACATCAAAATTATCTAAAATGTCAAGCAAGAAGCATGAGAATAATAGACAACACTGCAACACAAATGAAGTATCCCATTCTACGAAATAGATCTAGCATATAACAGATGTTAGATTTGGGGGGGGGGGGGGGGGGGGGGGGGGGGGGGGGGGTAAATGATGAGGATAACCGAGAAGCTACAGAAACCGCACAAAACAGAGAACAAGTTAATGAAGAAAAGACCAAGATCATGAATGCAGCAATGAGGAGATTACACATTTGCAGGAGTAAGTGCTCCGCCACGTATTAAATTGGAAACAGAATGACAAGTCCTAAGGTACCATGGACTAAAGTTGACTGAGAAGACTAGAAAAACCTCATAACTAAATCCAGTATTCCTATTAGTAGAATACAAAGAAGGGTCAATGATGCACCCCAAATAGCTGGAACAAATCGCAACAGTTCTGATTGAAGCTCCAGAATCTATAAGAAATTAGGACTGTTAGTTTGAATCAATTCTGATCACCAAGAGCTATAAACAAAACAAACAACTAACAGACATGCACATCAATAAACTGACAATTGCACCGATTTCATGGATTTTCCTAGCTCAGACATAATTCACTTCTGAGCGCATAATGCAATTATGCGCCCCATTACTAACAAAACAAGTGGACTACACATACATGTTAAATCTATAAACTTTTCAATTGCTAGTGTTGATTTAGGTGTTGATTTAGCTATACATGCAACAAGTGGACTACATATTTGTAGGTAATTGTGTTCAATTATGAGCAGATAATGCAAATATGAACTCCTGTGAGGAGTACACAATTCGAGGCAGCAATAATTGGGCACTACTATCTCTTTTCTCTTGCGACATTATTATACCTGTGATAAACAGCAATCCCCCCCTTGCATGCTCCCGAGTCCGTTCTCATCAGGCAATTCCACGGGCTCCGGCTTCGGGTTGACCGCAACTAGTTCCTCCAGTTTGCTGGTCGCATCATCCTCCTCCTCCCCAATATGCAGCAGTCTCCAGATCTCCGACGACAGATCCGAGCCTCCCTTGCTATTCTCCTGCTGCAATCAGATCCAAACCAAACCCATCTGCAGTCAATTTCACACCAAAAAACCTAATTTAATCAACTATTGCTGTTGACTCTTACGAGGAGCGAGGTGGCGGGCGAGGGCTCGCAGAGTTCAGCGTTCCACTCGCGGAGCATCTGGTGCATCTGCTCCTCGAGAACGGCGACGTCACCGGCGCGGCTCTCGCGGCGGGCGGACTGGAGGTCGGAGAACATGCCCTGGAGGTCGGCGACGCGGTTCTTGGCCTTGTCCTTGAACTGCTGATGAGATCCTTTCCCCATTGGATTGGTTGATTCTTGATCCTTAGTCGCAGAGCAAGAACAAAAAACCCTAGGGAAAGGAAAGAGAAGAGACAGATGGGCGAGAGAGATAGAGGGGGAAGGGGGGGGGGAGAGAGGGGGAGAGAGAGAGAGAGAGAGAGAAGGGGGAATTTTGGGAAAGAGAAAGTGGGGAGTGGCGGGGGTGGTGGATGGATGATGGGTTTACTTTTCGTGCGACTCTTTTCTTCTCTTTTTTGCTTCGCTGGCGATATCTATGCATATCATGTTGAGAAAAAAGGGCATAAGCCCGGACGCGGCAAATGCATGACAAGGGCCAGAGTTCTTGGGCTTGAAGGCACTTTGATGGGCCTTTGATATAATATGCTCAGTATATCGTCATTTGTTAGTGAGGTTATTGTTTGTGAGAAACCGAGCAATCTGCTACGGGGAAGGGTGAGGAAGAAGAAAAAGGAGAAAGAATGAGAGGGAGTTGAGAGAAGAAGAAAGAGGGTGAAAAAGGACAGTCAGACGGACAAAGTTTCTATGTAAGTCACGGGAGAAAACCTCCCTTCAATCGATTTTGACTGATTACCGTCTGCGGTGGAACTGAGCAACGGAAAGGAGAGTAAGAGAGGAGGAAAAAGAAGAATTGGGAAGATGGGAGAGGGAGGAGAAAGCAGCAAGAGGGTGAAGGCGGGGAGAGGGAGAGGAGAAGGCCACTCAGTTCTCTCAGTGGCTCTTTTTGGAGACAAAGAGACGAATAAAAGTTAAAGAGAGTCACAGGAAAAATCTCACTTCACCCAATTTGACCATAAAAATGCATACATCCTCGCGTGAAAAATCCAAATTATTGCTGTAAATCTACCGTCATTTTGGAAACTTTTATGAGAGTCAGATTCTTATTAGTGCACTTCTTTATTCTGCATTACATGCATCCCAATTAAATTGAATTCTAATTTACTGAAATTCTTTAATAGACTTAAACTTAAATTTGACGGATAACGAACCCGCCAATCACAGCTCGAGCTTGGCGTCATGCCAATCACAGACTTGTGCAGTTACAGTCACAGATAAAGCTCAATTAGACAGATAATTCAAGGGTCATATGTTTGTAACTCGTGAAACCAGCTTGAATAGATATTTCTCTTTTGCCGTTCATGTTTATCTCGTTCCCTGTCTCCGAGCATTGTCGTCATCTGCATGTCGTACAAAAGCTCAACTGACCGGAAAGCATCATTCTTTGTGGCGTTGAGCACCACATACACACCACATACACAGGGCCTGTTTGGTTAAAGGTGTAAGTGAGAAAGTGAAGAAGTGAGGAAATATTATTAGCTCTCTTTGAAACTGAGAATTAGTTAGTAAGTTTTTCGATATTTGAATGTTACTGGAGAGTGATTTGAAAAATGTTATAAATGTTTGCATGGTAACGTGAAAGTGGAAGTGAAAAAGTTGAGCACAAAGTTGATCGCAAAATAATATTAAAATAGAAATTAATTAAGAAAAATAAAAAATAGAATGTAATTAAAATTCAAATGAGATTTACATGAGCAAAAAATTAACTGTTTTGTATTACAACTTATTACAAATGAGAGTTATATAACCACAAAATTAACTGTAGCACTCTGGAAGTGAGGAAATGATTGTGTAAAAGAGGAAAAAGAAAAGTAAAAGAATTTTTTTCATTTTCCTGTTCCGGTGATTGGATGAAAATACAAATGGAAAAAGACACTTCTCACTTCCTCACTTCCACCCAATTCCTTGAATCCAAATAGCTCCAGTGGTAACTTTTCATATTTTTTTTATTAATTCTATTACTTGAGACCTATTTGGCTGAAAAAAATTAAGAACAAAATTGACATGCGATAGTATTCTCAAGCTTTTTCTAAGGGAAAGCATGCTTGTGAACTTATGCATGTTAGTTTTTCAAGCATTTTCAGTTAAAACGGACTGAAATTGCGAGGAACTAAACGCTGATGTTGTTAGTTTCTAGGATCAATCTGACAACTAATCAATATCACTGAAATATCACCGATCTAATTGGTCAGGTCAGTTAATATCAGGTGGGAGGTTTTCCGTTCAATAGAACGTTCCTTAATTGAAGAGCCACCTTTCAATTACCTTCCTTGGTTAAACACTAATTAGACTGGTATAAGTCAGTCTCAATATACTGAATATCAGTATAACCCCTGTATAAAGAAAATTAATTTACTTATACAGTACTTGGAGTGAGGTACACTTAAAGCGAATCTCCTTAAGACAATTACGTCCCCCGTACCGGTGCTAACGGGTTACTGGACGCTGGTCTCCCAAGATACAACACTCCTTCGCGGTATTTAGATAGCACTACCAAATCACCGTACGGTCGAACCGTAGTAACAAGTACCTTCACAGGATTATTGAAGCAGTAGGATCAAGACAAATTCAGGGTGAATATTTGTCTTTACTTTGGAGGAGCATCCACTGAAGAGGAAGAAGGAAGATAGAAGAATATTCTTCTTTGGAAGTCCTAAATTCAGACAACAATTCTATTAAAGAATCTGTTGAATTTTCTGAGCCCTCTTTCAGAACGAATTTTACAGAATCTCTTGAAAATTGCTTCGAGTTGCAGAATTCTCACTTCCTGTTGGAAGTCACTTCAAGCCAGAGAGAGAAGATCTCACTTCAGAACGCAGAGAACTGATTTCTGTGTTTGTTTTTGTTGTTGTTGTGTCTTAGTTTGAGAAAATGGAGCACTATTTATAGCGCTCAGGGAGGGGTAAAGGTGTCTGAACCCAACCGAACAGTTGCAACGGTTCGGTCTAAATCGTTGCAACGGTTCGTTTCAACCGTAGCAACCGCCCAACTGTTCGCGACGGTTTGCTGACAGTCGTTGCGCTGGGTGGTTCGGATTCGGATGGCAGAGCAGGTATGATCCGCGTAACCCATACCCGTGAGACCCGGTTCAAAAAGAACCGGACGGGTAGGGAACCCGAACCCGAACCCGAGCCCGGCCCGGCCCCGGCACCGCCGGCGGCGCGCACATGCGGGCATGGCGCCCACGCACTTTCGGGTTGCCATTTTGTTCGTCTAGGGTTGGAAACCCGGACGAGCCAAAAAATTTGGCTGTGTATTGCTTGTCTGGGGTTGCCGATCCCGAACAAGCGAAATTTATTTATTTATTTTAATTTTTTTGCTCGTCCGGAGTTGCCAACCCCGGATGAACAAAATTTTAAAAATAAATAAATAAATTTTGCATGTCCCGGACGAACATGATTTGGGCAATTTTTTGCCCGTCAAATTCGTCTAGGGTTGCAACCGGTCAAGCGATTTTTTTTTTATTTTTGGTCGTTTAGAGTAGAAACCCGAGACGAAAGAATTTTTTTTTTTAAAATTTCGCTCGTCTGGGGTTGCTAACTGTAACACCTTGATCCCGCAGGTACGGGGACGTTATGGCGACGTACATACGCAGGGCGGAAAACCCTCACGTACGTACGCTAAGCCTCAGTACAATAAATAACCTCCATCAATACCTGAGTTCCAGCATGAAATAAGTACAAGAATACCTGCAGAAAGATGTGAGTAATCATAACAGATAGGAAAACTGGGAGGAATATAATAACAGCAATAAAACACAACAATACCTATGAATGATCTCGATAAAGAGTCTCCTATGTGATCAAAGGCACTATCTGATGATATGGTAACTCAGATCTCCAACCTGGGCATGCAAACCCAGGGTCGTTAGTGTTGGCCCAATGGCCTTCCACTCTAGTTTTGATGATGATCAACACTCATGTAGTTATGATTACTAATATTCTTGTGTTTCTAAGTTTCAGATCATTAACAGGATATTAGGTTGGTGATTAGCTTCAACAAGATGATTAGAAGCTATTCATGATGATTCCGGTGCCAAAGCTTAAAGATCATACCTTTGCACTTGGAGAATCACGGAGTTTTGGAGCAAGTCTACTTGAAGATGAAGATCGTCAAGAAGACTTAGGTATCCTAGTTTAGATAGAGTTTTAGATCCATTTGTAAAGCTTAGTTTAGTTGATATGCTCAAGTGCACGAAACACACACGTTTTATGATTGATTTTGGTTTTCATGAATAGTTGATCAAAACAAGTTTACATATGTTATATGTATAGTAGATGTTTCTATTTATACACACATGCTTTAACTTGGTAAACAAACTTATTTTGACTATCCTATTCATGTTTGGAAAAATCAAGTTTGATAAAAATACAAGTTTTATTTTTGATAAAATTGGCAAGACACAAAAATGAATTGATATGTTGATATATTGTCTTGAAATTTTTATCACATGTTTATGTTTCAACATAAAATGATAAACAATTTTTATGGTATTTTTAAAAGAGACAAAAGATTTTTAGAAAATATTTTTCCAAATTTTTCTGACCTGGTTTTGTGCTGACAGGCTGGTCGGCCGACCGGGACGGTCGACCGCACCAAGGGCGGTCGACCGATCCGGTCGAACGACGTGCACAGACGTGCACGTCTGTTAGGCACAGTGGACGGTCGACCGGGCGGTCGACCGGGCCTGAGAGCTCTGCTCTCAGTTTATTTCGGTCGACCGGACCGGTCGACCGATGTTGCCCAACGGTCACAAATTTGACCGTTGGCGGTCGACGGGCCGGTCGACCGGCAGTTGGTCAGACTGCCACATCAGCCTAACGGCTAGTTTTTCTAGGGGCTATATATACTCCATTTCTCCATTGTTTTGAACAAGAATTTTTGAGCTAAAAATTTTCAGTTTTCTGAAGAGTTTAAAAGAGTTTTTAAAAGGGTTTTAAGCCAAAAAAGATTTCATCTTATTTGTTTTTGGGTTTTTGGGAAATCAAAGAAAACTAGGTTTTGGGATTTTGATTTGGTATTTCATTTTCTATCATATACAAGAGATTTCCCAAGTAGTTTTCCTTGTTGCTGGTTTCCCAAAACACCTTATTTCCACACTTGAGCTATCACCTATCCTAAACTATTAGGATCTTGTTTTTGTGGAAAAAGAAAGAGAAGTGTTTGAGGTTGTTTGTTGTAAACCTCATTGTTGTAAACCCTCCTTCATTTGTTGTATCCCTCTTCGGTAGAGGTGATCGGAGTGGTATTGGTTGTGAGCCTCTTAGGTAGAGGTGGAGTTTGGTTGTGAGCCTCTTCGGTAGAGGTGTGTGGATTGGTTGTTGTATTGGCTACGGGCCTAACCCTCGGTTGTGAGGAGGTTGTTATTGAGAGAGGAGTTTGGTACTCCAGAGTTGTAAGAAATCCTCTTCGGTAGAGGTCCCTCGGTGGGAGTTGAGATAGTGGAAATCCTACACGGTGGTGTAGGCGGGGATGTAGAGCAAGGTGCTCGAACCTCGAAACAAATCTTGGTGTTTGCGTTTTGATCCATTGTCTCTCTAACTCTCTCTCATTTATATTGTGCAAAGCATCATACTTCATATCATTATATTTGCTTGTGTTGAGCATAACTCATATTGCCATATCATATTGCTTGTGTTGCCTTGCATTATTTTATATTGCTATATCCTTTATTACTTGGCTTGATTGTGTGTGCACATTGCTTGGATTGTTGTGTGTGGGCCTAATTTGTACTCATCCAACAAGAGCTTCACATAGCACCTCAACCCATTTCAAGGGGAATCAAGAGGAGTTAGTCCAGAGCCTCGCAAGGGGAATTCGTCTACACTTGTTGTATTGTATCAAGTTTGTGCAACATTTGCATTAGCTTCCGCATTTAGCGCACTTAGTTTGCATTTAGTTTATTAGATTAGCACTTACACCTATTCACCCCCCCTCTAGGTGTTTTTCAATTGGTATCAGAGTTAGTGCTCCTGATACTTAGGCTTAACATCCTAGGAGTGATCCATTTGCTTGCTAATCTCATTTGCATTTGTTTGTTTGCACATTCATATATAGTTTACCATGGACTTCATGACCCCTCCTAGCTTTGACCCTTCAAACATTGATGTTTGGAAGTATAGGATGTCCATGTACCTAAAGACCCTAGGTTTGCATGTCTTCCTTGCCGCCACCAAGAGATGTTATCTTGGTGATTGCAATCATATAGGGGCCAATGCACAAGCCCTAGAGGCTATTAGAAGCACACTTCCTAAAGATTATCTTTTATGTGTTTCTAATCTTGATTCCGCTTTTGCAGTGTGGAACAAGTTGACAATAACCACCACCTCCAAGCTTCAATTGCCAATCCAAGAAGAGGAATCTAGCGGAGAATCCGAGCCACAACAATGCTATATGGTCCAAGGGAATGACTCCCTTGAGGTACATTCGGAATCTCAACTAGATAGTAATGATTGTGCTAGTTCTTCAAATGATTATGTTGATCCCCATGCCTTAAATGAAGAACTATCTATTGTGTGTGAAAAGTTAATAGAAAAATATAACTTGTTGAAAAAGAAAAGTCTAGATATTGAAAAAGAAAATAAATGTTTGCATTCTAGACTGATAGTGTTTTGCAAGAGAAGGTTGAGGTCTATAATGAAAGAGATTCATTAAAATCTCACTTGATCTTGCACTTAAAGAAAATGATTTTTAAAATCTAAAAATGATTGCCATGTTCTTTTGAAGAAAAATGAAAATTTGTCTTCAAAAGTTGATTTTGTTTTAAAAGAGAATGTTAATTTGAAAAACAAAATCATTTCTATTTCAATGATTTAAATGTTGCTTAGAGAAAAATATTGTTTTGCAAAATAAGATGGATGCACATGTTTGCCATGCTAGTGTAGCTTCTCATCTAGTCTACCTAATGCATGTACCTTCTTCTAAAATTATTGATGATATTTGTATGTTAAAGAAGAGAGTAGATTGTTGGGCTCCACTATGAGCCAATGTGCCATGAACACTCACGGTTGGAAACCTTGGTTCGAAAGAAACAAGTCCATCCTTTATGCATGCACACCCATCACGGCATACACATGCTTCACACGGACACCATCAACACAAGTATGCTCATGTGTACACATGTACACATTGTGGCCGAAAAGGCCATCTTGCTAAATTTTGCTATGATCGCTTACATGTTGAAAATTTAGCCAAGAATTTTGTTTGGGTTAGAAATGAGACTAACCCCCATGGACCCAAAAGAGTATGGGTACCAAAAGACCACCCCTCCTTTGTTTAATGTAGGTGTGGGCTCTCACATGACGTGAGAGTGATGACACCTTGGAGTGGATGCGTTCCGGACTTAAAGGAAATCTATTGGATGCATCACTTTCAAGGGAAGAGATGGTGGAGAGGTCCACAAGTTTGGAGACAAGGAGGTTGCCTTCTAGGTTTTGGAACAATTCCTAACTCCTTATTATTTGTTTACACGCTTATATTTCATCTTTGATTATAGCATGTTTTTTTTATTGTCATTGGATTAGTATGTTCATTCTATGTTTATTAGATCCTTGACATACATGTATAGTATTTGAGACACACATGCTTATATGATCCCATACTTAGTGTTCTCACTTATGTTTAAGCTATAATGTACATCATGAATCTAATACATGTGAATCACATAATAATCATGTTTTAGTTTTCCATGATGACTTTTATCATGATGATTTTATATATGTGTTTTTGATGCTTCATGTTTGAATATATGTTTAAGTGTTAGTTTTCATTAAGACTAGTTATATACTTGTACATAGAGTGGGCTACAAATAAATCTATATATAGTTGGATTGAATGCTTATTTGAACCCATTAGATGTGCTAGTATAGTCTAGTTTTGATGATTCATACATATAAACTTGTATTCTCATTTTTGAATTTGCTTTATGATTGTGTATATGTTTGTATTGCCAAACCTTAAGATATACATGTATACCCCTTGAGTCATTTGCCTTTCATGCAAATCTATATTATGGACTCAAATTGTGTTTAGGGATATGTATGTATACTTAGTGTATTGACAATTCATACATATACCTTGAAATGAAATTGGTTTTAGATGAAAATTTAGTTTTTCATGTTTCATGTATTTATGTTTAACTTCATGTATATGTCTATCTAGTTCAAACTAATCTTATACATATACATCTTTTGAGCCACGTGCCTTCATGCATATATTTGTGGACTCGTTATGTTTTGGATATGTATGTATATTTAGCTTGTATTAGACATACATATGCCTTGAAGATAAATTAAGGAGTTTATATGATTTTCATGTTTTTGATGGAATTATGTTTTAAGGAATAATTGAGCTTAATGAAATATTTTCATGATTATGATCTTCACATATTATTTGTACACTCATATCTATTGCTCATGGTTTGTTTCTCATGAGTTATGCTTTTTGGTTAGAGTGATGATTATCATGTGAAATTTCAATTTTGTTTTATTCCTTGCTTGAAGGATTTCGTGCTAGTTAACAAGTTTTTCCATTTAACTAGTGCGGTGTTCTTCATCTTGGAAGTGATTTTCAACAAAACTACATTTTCAAATCTATCTTTGAAAACCCTACCATCTAAGGGCGGTAGGATGGGAGATCATGTTCATGTATGCCCTAAATGAAAATCTTTAAAACTTGATTATGATTGGGTGGTAGATAATATGATGTATACACTTGAACTTATTGTTATGTCAATTGGTATCATTGAACTCTTTCAATTGGTATCATTTTGATCTTCTTGTATACTCATATATGTTTTTGTATGTATGTATGCTTAAATTCCAAGTATATCAATTCTATTGGTATCTATCTTTCATACATATATATGTTTGTGTTATGCTAGTGCTTGAGTTTCAATTTTGTTTAAATTGATTATTAAATTGGTATCAAGACTATGCATATTTTAGTTTGTATTTCATAAGGGGGAGAAAAATTTGATTTTGTATTTCAATTGGTATTTGTACTCCCACACTTTATGATTAAAAGGTTATTTAAACATATGATATCAACATCAAATTATATGTTTTTAAAATGAACAATTCTTACAATTGGTATCAATGTTTCTATGTAAAATCTTTTCAATTGATAAAATATTTACAATTGGTATCATATTTAAGAAATTCAAAATTGTTTTGGTTTCAAGATTCATGTTTAAGATTCAAGACTTATGTTTAATTACAATTGGTATTTCCAAAATTTTATTTAAAGAAAATATTCAAAGTTTTGATTTGTATTTCCTATATGCAAGGAGAGCTTAACATCTCTCGTACATATAAATTCATGTTGAGTATATTATAAATGAGGAGCTTGACAACTCTTCTTTATATGATATACGTGTGTAGGGGGAGCT